>BQNB010106622.1:0-20529 GCA_026074375.1 Tanacetum coccineum | reverse complement strand
TCTGATGGACATTGCACATTCTCCAAGTCAACCTTTTTATTTGCATCCATAATGTCATATCGCTTTTTTGGAGGACACAGTTCATCTTGATGAACATCAGCTGTTTATGCTTGTTGTTGTTGTGCCATGATGATAACTGAATGAATACAATTGAGGTGTTAGGAAACAAATAATTCTTTTGACATTTTTGTCTTTTTCCTCTCTGTTTGTTTTATATGTTCTGGCAATTCTTTTTGAACATATTTTTGATCAGTTTGTTTCTCATGTGCTCGTTCTTTCTTTTTCTAGCACATGCCATACGCTTTATTCGAATTATTCTTTTGATTTACCATTTTGTGTGTTCTGGCATTTCTTTTTTGAACACACTTTTGATTTGCTTTTTCGCGTATAGATTTAGCTCTCTCTTTCTGTTTTTAGAATATCCTCACCAGAAATTCTTTGTGACATGATACTCTCTCAAAAAGGATGAAGATTTCTCTTTTGATTTGAACCAAGACACATTTATTAAAAAATTCAAGAGAAAACCTTCAACTTCTTAATTTTTTTTAAGAAAGAGTATCATTTTGACACAATAACAGATTTTGAGAACTTTTTCAAAAATCACGTGACAAAATAATGTAATCACAAACCTACAACTGAATGTACACTAAGTCACTCACTCCTCATTCTGTTCATTGCAGAAAACGGTCGTAGCCGGACATGGCTTAGTCCACTTAAACAATTGAGATTTGAAATTAACATATTTATAAAAACTTTGATTCTTTCACATTTGATTATGAATCCTAAACCATGAATACAAACACATCTAATTCAATAATTGAATGGACACTAAGTCACTCACTCCTCATTCTGTTCAATGCAGAAAATGGTCGAAACCGGACATGACTTAGTCCACTTAAACAATTACGAATAGACATATATGATCCATAGCATAGAATTCATGAAAACTTGGACATTAGAAACTGATCGTTTTGTTTTTCACAGACATTCACACAACAAGCATTACAATCATGAAGCAACAACATTATTACAAAACATTTTCACAAAACCACAAACAATTAACCTTTACTGAGTTTGACTTTTGTTGACTACCGATTTTGACCCGTTGACCTTACCGATTTTGACAATGAACCTGTGCACAAGAAAGTAAACTCGGTAAACTAACAGATTCGGTAATGTACTACCGAGTTTAATCAAAATTCAATCCCAACGATTCTATGATCATTTTATGGTCTTAAGTCACTTTTTACACTAAATCTAAGCCTAAGATTATTCAGAAGCTACAAAAACTCGGTAAGACACTTTTTAAACTAAACTCGGTAAACCTCATCTTTACCGAGTTAAAACTCGGTAATCCCAAAGTACTCAAAAACACCTAAAACATATATATTCACTTACGTTTGAGTAAGAAGTGAAGTTACAATCGTTGTAATGAACTTAGATATCGAAAAACAGACTTCTACTCAAATTCGGTAAAAGGATTCGGTAAAAAAGAAAAGTAGAAAATGAAATTAAAATCCTTTATATAGCCACCGAAAACAGTTTGTAAAATTGACATTTGCAGTCCCTGTACTTAAATTTTACCGAAAACTGTTGAAAAATTGTCACATTCAGTCCCTGTACTTGGTATTTACCGAAAAATTTTGAAAAATTTACACATTCAGTCCTTGTACTTTAACATTTCCAATTTTTGTTTTTGAATTTACACAAACTCCCCCTTAAACAATGAATCTTTTCAAACACTCCCCCTTGAAATGACAATTATGTTAAATTCATAGTCCGAAAATGAAAATTTGTTACTTTTTCAACTAAAAACTCCCCCTCGAAAATATAACATTTCCAAATTTAGTCATCATGAGATTTAATTATAAAAAAGATGTTTGTGAATGAAAATTGTAAGAACTCCCCCTTGGATCATGATTTTGTATTTTGCAATGTAAAAGGTTTTAATAAGAAACTTGGAATCATGAAACAAAAGATTGTAATTCATTTTAAATTAGGTTTTTTTAATAAGAAAAATGTGTCAAATCTTTTTGTTATTTTTGAAATATTTATGTACATGATTGTGATGTATGATCTTTTTACGAATATAACTTTGTCACACTTTCCAACTGAGTTGGAGTCATACATCTCATACCAATGCGATGAACTAGATACTTAAAGCGTTCTTTTAGAAGCGCCTTAGTAAATAGATCCGCAAGTTGGTATTTTGTTCCGACAAAGTAAATTTCCATAGTACCCCTCTCAACGTGTTCTTTAATAAAATGATACAGGATATCAATGTGCTTTGTCTTAGAATGTTGGACTGGATTGCATGAAATAGCAATGGCACTCTTGGAATCACAATACATCGGAATCCGATTGTATTTAAATCCATAGTCAAGCAGTTGAGTACGCATCCATATCACTTGAGCACAGCATGCAGACAATGAAACATATTCAGCTTCTGCAGTAGACATCGCAGTACAATCTTGTTTCTTTGAACTCCAACTCACGAGCTTTCCTCCTAAAAATTGCAATCCTCCTGATGTGCTTTTACAATCATCTTTACAACCTGCATGGTCCGCATCTGAATAGGCAATTAGTTCAAAACCAGAATCCTTCAGATACCATAGTCCCATGTTATAGGATTGTCTTAGGTACCGGAAGATCCGTTTGACCTCTTTGAGGTGTTTGACCGTAGGTCGTGCTTGATAACGTGCACATACAAAAGTAGCAAAGGCTATGTCTGGTCGACTGGCTGTTAGATACATAAGCCCTCCTATCATACGACGATAAGTCGTTTGATCAGTAGGAGTGCCTTGTAAATCAGCATCCAGTCTCTCTGTTGCCATAGGTGTGCTCATGGAGACACATTCATCTAGACCATGTTTCTTTAACAACTCTATTGCATATTGTGACTGACTTATGAATATGCCACGGGGAGATTGATGAACTTGAAGTCCAAGAAAGAACTTTAGTTCACCCATCATCGACATTTCAAAATTGTTTTTCATTAAGTTTGCAAATCTTTTTGAAAAATCTGGATTTGTTGATCCAAAAATAATGTCATCAACATATACTTGAACAAGTAATATGTCTCCCCCGTGACGTCTAGTAAACAAAGTTGGGTCAATTATACCTTTATTGAACCCGTGTTCAATTAGAAAAGAAGACAGTTTGTCATACCATGCACGAGGTGCTTGCTTAAGACCGTATAGAGCTTTTTTCAACCTGTAGACGTGATTTGGAAATTCAGAATCAATAAACCCTTCAGGTTGGCTGACATAAACTTCTTCTTTCAAAGGACCATTGAGAAAAGCCGTTTTGACATCCATTTGAAAGATAGTGATATTCATATGAGCAGCAAAAGCAATGAACATCCGAACAGCCTCAAGACGAGCAACAGGAGCAAATGACTCCTCAAAATCAATGCCTTCTTCTTGCTTATAACCTTTAGCCACAAGACGAGTTTTGTTCCGAACCACAATATTATCTGCATCACACTTATTCTTCCAAAGCCATTTGAGAGCAATAACATTCTTTCCTTCTGGTCGTGGAACCAATTCCCAAACTTGAAGTCTTTCAAATTGATTCAACTCATCTTGCATGGACTCAATCCAACTATGATCGGCCATAGCTTCTTTGATGTTCTTTGGTTCAATAGTGCTAACGGTTAATGCATACATGCAAACCTCAGAATCGGTATGTAGCCGTTGACGAGTCATAACAGGTTTGGATGGGTCACCAATAACTTGGTCTAGAGGATGATCTTTTGTCCAAATGTGAGTCCAGACTTTCCAACTGAGTTAGAGTCATACATCTCATACCAATGCGATGAACTAGATACTCAAAGCGTTCTTTTGGAAGCGCCTTAGTAAATAGATCCGCTAGTTGGTATTCTGTTCCGACAAAGTAAATTTCCACAGTACCCCTCTCAACGTGTTCTTTAATAAAATGATACCGGATGTCAATGTGCTTTGTCTTAGAATGTTGGACTGGATTGCATGAAATAGCAATGGCACTCTTGGAATCACAATACATCGGAATCCGATTGTATTTAAATCCATAGTCAAGTAGTTGAGTACGCATCCATATCACTTAAGCACAGCATGCAGACAATGAAACATATTCAGCTTCTGCAGTAGACATCGCAGTACAATCTTGTTTCTTTGAACTCCAACTCACGAGCTTTCCACCTAAAAATTGCAATCCTCCTGATGTGCTTTTACAATCATCTTTACAACCTGCATGGTCCACATCTGAATAGGCAATTAGTTCAAAACCAGAATCCTTTGAATACCATAGTCCCATGTTATAGGACTGTCTTAGGTACCGGAAGATCCGTTTGACCTCTTTGAGGTGTTTGACCGTAGGTCGTGCTTGATAACGTGCACATACAAAAGTAGCAAAGGCTATGTCTGGTCGACTGGCTGTTAGATACATAAGCCCTCCTATCATACGACGATAAGTCGTTTGATCAGTAGGAGTGCCTTGTAAATCAGCATCCAGTCTCTCTGTTGCCATAGGTGTGCTCATGGAGACACATTCATCTAGACCATGTTTCTTTAACAACTCTATTGCATATTGTGACTGACTTATGAATATGCCATAGGGAGATTGATGAACTTGAAGTCCAAGAAAGAACTTTAGTTCACCCATCATTGACATTTCAAAATTGTTTTTCATTAAGTTTGCAAATCTTTTTGAAAAATCTGGATTTGTTGATCCAAAAATAATGTCATCAACATATACTTAAACAAGTAATATGTCTCCCCCGTGACGTCTAGTGAACAAAGTTGGGTCAATTATACCTTTATTGAACCCGTGTTCAATTAGAAAAGAAGACAGTTTGTCATACCATGCACGAGGTGCTTGCTTAAGACCGTATAGAGCTTTTTTCAACCTGTAGACGTGATTTGGAAATTCATCATCAATAAACCCTTCAGGTTGGCTGACATAAACTTCTTCTTTCAAAGGACCATTGAGAAAAGCCGTTTTGACATCCATTTGAAAGATAGTGATGTTCCTATGAGCAGCAAAAGCAATGAACATCCGAACAGCCTCAAGACGAGCAACATGAGCAAATGACTCCTCAAAATCAATGCCTTCTTCTTGCTTATAACCTTTAGCCACAAGTCGAGATTTGTTCCGAACCACAATATTTTCTGCATCACACTTATTCTTCCAAAGCCATTTGAGAGCAATAACATTCTTTCCTTCTGGACGTGGAACCAATTCCCAAACTTGAAGTCTTTCAAATTGATTCAACTCATCTTGCATAGACTCAATCCAACTATGATCGGCCATAGCTTCTTTGATGTTCTTTGGTTCAATAGTGCTAACGGTTAATGCGTACATGCAAACCTCAGAATCGGTATGTAGCCGTTGACGAGTCATAACAGGTTTGGATGGGTCACCAATAACTTGGTCTAGAGGATGATCTTTTGTCCAAATGTGAGTCGAGGGTTGTACTTGATGGAAATTCTGCACATTTGATGGTTCGAGATTTGTTGTAGATGACTCAATTTCCTCATGATTCAGAGAATCATATGGAACAAACTGTGTATTACCATCAAAGTCAGCAGAATCTTCTTGATTGAATTCATCAGACTCTTGTAAAGAGATTGGAGAAGTTTGTTCGTCAGATGTTGTGACAACAGGAGGAGCCTCATGTGTGTCAACAATGATTGAAGATGTAGAAGGTGAATCTTCATGATCATGAGTCGATTGTGCAGCGGAATTGATGGTAGTATCAGAAGATTTCTGCTCAAAATAATCTTCAAACATTGGACCGAACAAATTATCCAAATCCTCTTTTGAAGGAGTATTCGTTAAGTCATCTGATGAATTTTGATTATTAAATCGTTGAAGATCGGGTTCTAAACAATCGTGTTCAGAAGCCATAGCTGTAAGCTCATCAAACTTGACATGTATAGTCTCCATAATCCTTTTGGTGCGACGGTTATAGATTCGAAAACCTCTTGATGTTTCCGAATAACCAATAAAAACCCCAATGTCTGCTTTAGGTTTCATTTTCCCAAGATCATCATGGTCATTTGTCGGATAACACAATGAGCCAAACACATGAAAATACTCAACATTCGGCTTTCGTCCACGTAACAGCTCATAAGGTGTTTTATTGTGTCGTGTATTGATGATTGACCGGTTTTGAGTAAAACATGTTGTAGCAACTACTTCAGCCCAAAGAAATTCAGGTAACCTCGAAAAAATAAGCATTGTGCAAGCAGCCTTAACCAGAGTACGATTACGTCGTTCTACTACTCCATTTTGCTGAGGTGTGCGAGCAATTGAAAATTGTTGCATAATGCCTATCTTTTCATAATGAGCTTTGAGAGTTGCATTCTTGAATTCAGTGCCATTATCCAGTCTGAACCTTGCAAACTTTAACTTTGTAATTCAATTGAGCTTTGAGCAATGATTTCTTGATGATCTCTGGAGTTTTGTCTTTCGAACGAAGAAAATAACCATGTGGCATCTAAAAAAACATCTACAATCACAAGGAATAACTTCTTTCCAATGACCGAGAGCTTCTCCCACTCTCATTGGGACCGCACCAATCCATATGAAGTCATTCTAATTTGGAGTAATCACTTGGAATCAATTTAGGTGATGAAGAAGCTTTCCTGCTTTTTCCTCTTTACAAGCCAGAATAAAAGATGATCTTTTTCATATTTGAACTTTGGTAAACCGTCAACCAAGTCAAGTTTGGTAAGATCGTTTATGGTGCCAAAATTAAGATGTGACAGTCGTCGATGCCATAACCATGACTTTGTTGAAGTTGCTTTGGACATTAGACAAATGGGTGAAGAAGCAGCCATGTCTGAAATGGAGATGGTATATAAATTCGAATCGCGTCCGCCTGTGAGCAAATCATCTCCTTCCAGATTTCGAACATAACATGTTTTAGAACGAAAAGCCACTTCCAAATCTCCATCACAAAATTGTCCAACACTAAAGAGATTGTGTCCAAGACCTTCAACATAATATACATGACAAATAGTGATATTGCCATGTATATAATCACCATAGCCTGTAATAGCTGCAAAGTTGTCATTTCCAAAGCGAACGGTTCCCATGAACTTTTCAACGAAGTTTCTCAATAGTGAACGATCACCCGTCATATGCTTTGAACAACCACTGTCAACAACCCATAGAACGATCTGGACTACCTGCAACACAAGAAGAGCCAACACATGGACAACTGGGCAATTTGACTATCCATCTCTTAACGAAACCAGTGGTTTCGTATCGAAAGTGATTAGTTAGACATGTGGCTTTGTGTTAATAGGTTCCACAAAACATTTGTTTGTGATCAAACCATTTTTTGCCATAAACTACTTAGTCCCGAATTTTCTTATTTAGCAGAATGAGCTTAATTGGTTTATCACAACGTGTTTTTCTTTCTTTCTTAAACTCACCAGAACCTTATCTCTAGCTTATGATGCACTTGCTTCATCAAACTTAGAATTTAGAAGCTACAAAAAGTAGTATCTAAAGTCTTAGATTGTGTTGCTTTCTCAGAAAACCTAGTCTTAGGAGCTACAAAAGTAGTTTCAGAAGATTTTGGTATCCTAGAATTAACAGAGAAGGTTCTACGAGCATTCGAACGCACATTCAATTTATGCTTAGCAACACATTTATCATGACAAGGAATAAGCACACTTTGCATACAAGAAACACATAACAAAGTTTTCGCTTTAGAAGCGTTTGCACCAGCAACATCAATTACATTCTCTTTATTTGACACGACATTAGCAAATGTATTATCTGTTTGCTTATTTTTCCTAACATAAACTGCTTCTTTCTTTGCTTCATTCTTAGAAACATATAAGACACTGGTCTTGACATGTGAATCTCTACTCTTTGGTCTTTTAACACTGGATGTAGCATTCATTCCTGTAGAAGATAACACATTCTTAGACTTGTTTGTTTGTGATTCTTGTTGTGTGACAACTCTGTACATTCCAGGGCTAATGACATTTGTGTTTTGATGTGTCCCTGTTTGTTTGGTATGTGAAGTCTGTAAAGTGACTGGTTTTGACTCAACATGGTTTTCTTTTGTTTTTAAAACAACCGTCTGCTTTTGAAAAGCATTTTTATTTAAAGGTGTAACACAAAGAAAAGATTGAGAACCATGTATCTTGTCAAACTTAGTATTCACAGACTTACCATTTTCACCATTTTTCATTCTAGCTTTCAACTCAGATATGGTAACTAAAAGATTATGATTCTCAGTACGAATAGCACCATATGCATAAGTTTTCTTAAAGACATGAGCAATTAACTCATCCATTTCCTTTTGAGTTTGAGACCGTGTCTTTTTTATTGAATCAAAAAGCTTTATATTCCATTTTTGCATTATCTCGTTCTATTAATCAAAGATTGTACTTTAAAAATCCAAAGACCCGTTCTCATCCCTCAAGTTTCTGTGATTCTAGAATCCAAGAGAAATCAAGAGGTTTTGAGTTTTTTATTCTTCGAGAGAATCCCCATTTTTGTGTTTTCTTTTCATGTTTGCATTTTAACTCAAAATCAACACTTTGTTTTTCACATCTTTGAACAGCTTTCTCAAGAATTTTTATTCTTGCTTTCAAACCCTCTTGAATCTCTAAAGATTTCTCATAAAATTTGGAACAAGTTTTCTTTATTCTGATGATACATCGGAATTTTCTTCTTCAAAAGATGAGGTGATGATGATTTCTTTTGTTTTGAGATAGAAAACATCTTCTTCATCCTCATAGATGTCTTTCTAAAGGTTCATATCCTTGTATAAATGCAATTCTGAACATTTTTACTTTAGTTGGATATTGATCCTTTTTAGGGCACTCATTTGAGTAGTGTCCTTCTTTCATTAAGAAGTGGTTTAACCTGATCTCGACAAAAAGCATTAAGAGCTATCTCTTCATGTGATGTATAAAACATACTTGCCCTTTTACTGTTCTGTTTTATTAACAAAAATAGTTTTTCAAACCCAACTTGTATATTTAATAACCCATTGATCAAAGGTAACTCACTTGGCATTGTTTTTGTTTCCAGAATCTTAACAAAGGGAGTATAAGGAGATGAAGGACATGTTTGTGCAACAAATGATTCTTTTTGAGGAACAAAATCATTATAAAGCGCATTTAATTGTTTGTAATCAATTGTCTAACAATTTTGTTTGTTCGCAACAGCAATTGGTCATTCATTTTCGCTGGCATTCATATTTCTGTTGACAGAGAAAGCCTCTCCTCTAAAGTTTCTCAGAATCTCTAACATTCACAAGGAAATTTCTATATTTATCCGTCCTTGATGCAACATATAACTTTGGACATTCTGATATTGCTTGTCTGAGTGTATAAGGATTCGGATACCCCAAACCATGTTTTAATTGTTGATCATAAACAGACAATGGTTTTGGACCGAGCATAAACATTGCTTGTAAAGAATTACCAATTTTCAAAAACATATCAACATTCTTTTTCAGTTTTTCCTCAAGATCAAGAATAGTATCATGATACTTATCCTCGTTTTCACTCATTTTTCTTTTTAAAATTAAATGTGATTGTTGTAATTCCTTATTTTTCTGTTTGAAATGTTTGACCTCTTGACTCAACTCATCTCGTTGTTTTTCGAGATCTCGAATAATATCTCGATCACGATACAATTAAGAGTCAGCTTGTTTTTGAACACGTTTTGCCCTTTCATCAGCTTCAAGAAATTCTTTTAGATAATTGTATCCCCTTTGTGGTTATGTTTTCCAAAACGATTCCTTTCCTTATACATTCTTAATCTAGACTGGTCAACCCCGGTCTATTTTGTTGTTGGACTTTTTGAGCCCAATCTTTGTTGTTTCCTGCCAGCTTCAGCATATGCATTCTAGTGAGGGCGTTTCTAATCGACACTGATCAACTAAACATGGGTATCCTTTTTCAACACTGCACTATCCTAACAATTCCTTTGACAGAATCAAATTGAATATTGCTACTTATGTGCATCATCATCATGGTACTGTTAATAATTTTAGGTATGAGTTGGAATACATTTTTCATCGATTCTCATTGATGCGATGAAGATTGACCTGCACTTCCAAATAAATGCAGACTCATAGCTTGGCTCATCATCAGAATTTTGATCAGCTGGTTGAATTCTGGCCATTAAGCATATGTTTGCACTAAGTTCTTCAATTTCTTCCATCCTTGAAGCATCAGCAAAGAGAAAATCATTCTGCTCATCGGTAAGAATTACACCGGCTTCATCCTGTTTTGCCAACAACATTTGCTCCATGAAATACTTCGAATCACGAACCCTTGGCTTGGGACAATTCCTAGCATAATGTCCTTTTCCACCGCAGTTATAACATGAATTTCTGCTTTGAATATTCACCCTGTCACCTTGAACGACTGCTTGATTTCTGGTATTAGACGAAGCACGAAGACGATTGTTTGTTGGATTAGAGAAATTTTGAGTAATGGCTTTGGCAAGTAACAACATAGCAGATGCTAGGGGATCTTCAGAATGTTGTGAACATCATCCTGCTCATACTCTTCATCATAATCAACTACAGATGAAGGATGTGTCACATAATAAGAAGAGGTGTTTCTGGAAGATGAACCCGTGTGTGCTACTAGAGCCAAAGGATCATGAGACTTTTCTAACTTCTTTGCCCTTGAAGTATTAACCAATTTCTCAAATTGTGAAAGATAATCAAAAAGATCATCAAACGAATCAACTGTCAATTTCTTGGCCAAACAAACTTGAGTCGTATATTTCAACCATTCCAGTTGTAAACTATTCAGAAACTTTGTGTTAACTGAAACAGTTAGAAACTTCATGTTGTTTCGTTCCAAATTATTCATTAACTGACCAAAACGATTGTAGACTGAAACTAGTGACTCTCCTGGTTCAGCAACAAATTGATCAAATTCATTTGTAAACCGCGTTTCCCTGTCAACTTGGTTTTGTATAGTTCCCCTCATCAAACGTTCAACACGATCCCACATTTCCTTGGTCGTCTTACAAGAATCCACAGAATTGTAAATCTCATTAGGAATAGAAAGAAGAATCATATTCGTGAGTTCCATTTCCGCATCATAGTACAATAAGTCATCTCCTTGAAGATCCTCTACTTCTTGCAACCTTGGTAACATTGAACCTGTAGGTGTGATGTTCCTAAACACATAAGGGCCATCTTCTAGTGCTTTGAGAAGCCACTTCCGGTTTTCCCTCTTGCGATTAAGAAATCGTTTGAATCTACTCGCCCAAGGTATGTAACTACCCCTTTCAAGCATGGGTGGCCTAGTCTCAGAACCGGCTTCAGCGAGGGATTGTTGGTATGTTTTGGATGTCGACATGTCTTAAGATTCAAAGATTGGATCTTTTTAGACGAATATGAGTGAGATTTGTGAGAAAATATCCAAACTCGGTAACAGTAGTCAAATTCGGTAACACTGTTCACGGACAACACGTAATCTGAAAACGAATACCCTTCTCGAACAATACACTATCAAACTCGGAAATAAACTCGGTAAACTGCAAACTACTCAAATTCGGTAACACTATTCACTATAAACTCGGTAAGCCTAATTGTTAAAAGCCAACAATTATGAATTATTAATAACTACAAATTCGATAAAACCGAATTTTATCATGACTAGATAATCCAATTGTTCTAAAAACTCAAATTCGATGAAACCGAATTTGATTACCGAGTTTAGTAAATCTTTGAAAAACCGATTTGTAACACTTCAAAACACGATATAACCGTGAAATGAAAGTGTAAAATTACTTAGAAAGCTTATTACCGAGTTTTTGCTTAGTAGAATTCCCTATATCACAAATTCGATAGAACCGAATTTGTGGACTTAACAAACTTGAAAAAACCGAGTTTAATATCGAATTCCTAATAAACGACTTTTGATAGAACCAAAAGATCGAATATATCTATTACACTGATGTTTCTTACTGAAATTGCTAAATTTACAAGAAAAAATGTTCCGAAACTCAAAATCACTCTACCGAGAATGCCAAGCTTCTACCGAAAATCAAAACCACGCTTCCGAGAACGAAATGAACAGTTCCGAGATCACAATATCGTCCAAAAACTCGAAATCACAGTCAAAAACAATCTCGAAACCTCAATAGCACCTACCGAATTTGGAATCCTTCATTTCTTGATTCTCGGTCGAACAAAAACACGCACAAATCACACACTCTACTTCTTTATTGGCTCTAATACCACTTGATAGGTCACATGAATCTTGAATCAATCATATCAACATGCAAGATTAGAGAGAATGAGAGCAAGTGAAGGGAAAAATTCAAATGTTATTATGGAGGGAAAAATGAAAGTTTATTACAAGAGCATCACCCTCTAATGAAGATTAGAGGGCTATTTATAGGCAATGGGAGGGAGGCTTCCCTTCCTTATTTTCCTAACTTGACAAAACTAGTCCCTAGACTTTGGATATTATGCTATTTCTTACTTAAAGCATAATAAACCTTATTACAAGCTATATTATACTAAACAAAATAAAGTCTAATAACAAAATATAATAAAACCACATAATCGACACTTTTCTATAAACCTAACAGAATATCTTGATCAAACTAAAAAAGAACTAAATATTGACTTCAACAAACCCCTCAAAGAACAAGATCCTCTGAATGAGCTAAATGATTTAGCTAACAAGAAAAGGAAAAGAACTAGTGACTCAACAGACCATTCCAGGTCAACAAAGAAACACAAGTCATCAGTTCAACATGAAGAAGAGGTTCATTGAGCAACAAGAACATCAAATGTTATAATCTTTTGTATTGACTTTATCTTTTGTAATTGTAATATAATGAAAGTTAATAAAAGTGATTCTCAGTTATGTTGTTCAATTTATATCAGTTGTGTAAAAAGAAGTTATTTTACTCACTTACAACTGATTTTAACTTAGGCTATTTGTATATTTAAATAGGGGGAGATTGTTGGGTTCAGTTCCTGAGCCCTTCAGTCTTTCAGTAGATTTAAATATAAAATCCTCTAAGTGTTACTCAAGTTGAAGTCTTTCAGTTTGAGTCGCTGAAGTTTCTTTAGCTTCAGCTCTTTAGGTCCTTAAAAGATTGGGAAGTATCTTCACTTTAGTTTTTGCAGCGGTACAGAAACTAAAGAAGGCCTATGTAAAGAGCTTCTGTCCAGCTTGGTTGACAATTCCAAGCTGAGCGTAGTCTATCTCCTTAACAGAAGTTGAAACATGTTGTTTCACTTCTAGAAGGTTTATAAGGCGGGAAAAAGATTGCTTTATGTCAAAAGGAATAAAGCAATCTCCTTGGAAAAGACTACTTCTAAAGTTGGTAAAGAAGTACAACAACTTTTCCTTAAAGGACTGTACCTGGTACTTTAGAGCACGTCTACATTAAATGGTATCTCAACCACCCATTATATCATATGACACGCGTACTAGGTTTAACTGCAAACCCTAATCCCATTTTCCTTATAAAAGGAAAAAGGATTCCCAAAGAATGTTATCTCACGTTCCTAATTATTGAAACACATTGAAGAGTTTATTTATCTCTCAAACAAACTGAATAGAAACTGCTGAAGCTGAAGCTTCAGTTCTAGTCGAATATTTTGTTTTCTTGTTTCTCATAACTTTGGTTAGAGAATAATTTCGAAGGAGATAACACCCCAATTGTCATTCAACCACCTTGCTATTCCGCAAGCAAGGTGTGTCGTAGATTCTTTATTTGATTATAATAAGGACCTATACGTTGAAAAGTACTTCTATGTGTTTTAAACTTGTTCTTTATATTCTTCATATATATCTGTTTAAAACTCACTTTGTTGCCATGGAATATGATTAGTTTAACTTGATAAACCTTATATCAGATTCCAAGGGACCAACAGTTAAATTTGTCGATGAGGAGGGTGTTGATTTTAACGATCCCTAATAATTGAAAAGAAACTAATCTAGTTTAAAATCAAAGAGGTGAATTAGGAATAATACTTACAATGAGATGGATTACACGATTTAGATGATGATTTTACCAAGGAAAAAGATTTGGAGATAATAGTTCATCAATGGCGGTTATGAAGACAAAATTTAAAACAGTGAAGTCATAAAAAGGAAGACTGGTGTATTTGTTCTGTCTGATGGCCGGTTCCGCCAGTTCCTTCTTGAGGAGGGAACCGGCCTTTGTAACCGATAAAACCGGCAAAGGATGAAAAAGTATAATAATTTTGTTACTAAAAATATATATTTTTGTTTTATTATTTTGCATAAGTATAATATTTGTATTTTATAGGAGTTGTATAACAATTTTTATTTGTGTTGTTATGTTGCTACTTGTTTATTTTTCGGGCGAGTTACTGAGTGATGACGAGAAAGAGAGAAAAAAATAATGAGCACGCGATAATCACGAAGAAAAAAATGCATTGCATATACTTTATTTCAATGCTCAACGCAATACAAAGGATGGGAAATACAATGGTAATGTAAAAGGCTAAAATAAAAAATAAATCTCCATGCAAAAACTTAAACATCGGGTAGAGGAGCATTAGGAGCAAGATGATGATGACGATCATGACGGGGCTCAAGATTTCTAAGATGATTTCCATAGATGATGATGATCGGTAGTGTTGAGTGAGAGGAAAAATGGGTGATGTGTAGTTGTGTGGTATATATTTTTATGATTTAAGTTTTAAATTTATATTTTGCCGACTTAACCAAAAACAACACTTTAACGGCAGTGTACCCGATCGATGGTAGATTCGTGGTAAGTAGGGTGTCGAACACTTGAAGCGAGGTTAAATCACTTAATTTATTTATATATTGGTTATCTAATCTATGTTAATTCTAATCTAAGTCAAACCTATGTTAATCCCATGTTAGTTCTAATCCCAATTCTAACAGGTAAAAGGGGGGTTTCAGCCTGAGAAACTGGCACGGGTTTGTTTGGTGACTACAATCAATTCAAGACACTTTAACCCACGCAAGCAAATTAACAAAAAATAAAAGAGCCGTCGAGCCTTATGATAGAAAACTTTATTAGCCATCACTAATCCGATTAGAAGTTGGTTTGTTTATTCAGTGCAATGATTACATATCTCTAAGAGGCATATCATTCTTAGACTTAGGCGGGACTTCATCCTAAGACCTAGACACATTAATTCTGTCATAATTAAAGCATCCGCATAAAGCATCCTTATTACCTGATTATAATCTATCTTAGGGATTAAAGCAATGGTGATCTTGTTAAACCCTAGCTCATAGAGACTTTACCCACTTACTGCTTAATGGAAATTTATACTCTAGTAGTCCACTTGTCCAACTATCTAATAGAATCAGAACATTATTTGTTAAATTATCTAGATTCACCTACTAGTCAACATGTTCAATAAACCAAAGGCAATTTCCGTTAACTAGTTAAGCCAGAAGCGTATCCTTAGCACGATTTTAGAAGGACAATATTTGTGATCCTATGATTCTAGATGTATAAATTACTATATGGAGAGCTATCCTGGCATCTAGATTACTTGGTCCATATCACTAGATCCAGTTGAATGATAGGTCGCATACAAAAGCACGTAAACAAGTATAAATTGATAAACTTAAACAAGCATACAGTGATAAATTAAGCAATTGAGATATAAACAAAACCAAACATTCAGGTCTTCATAATAATGGCTAATACCCGAATGTATTAGCCTTCTAATATCATAATTAATACAAGAGTAATTGTTTTAGCCAAGGTAAACTAATCGAGTTAACGAATGATACCAAAAATTGAACAATTACAAAAGTATAAGAAATTACACGTTGTCTTCTATGGATTGGAATGCGTTGCAAGACCTCTTCTGCTCTTTTTCTCCTTTGAAAATCGACTTTTGTGGTTTAGGTATCGAGAATATTACCTAAAACTCGTTTTTGAGTTTTATATTTATAAGGTCTGGAAGTCGGTTCGATACGGCGTATCCAAGGGATTGGAAACGACGTATTAGAGTTTCTTGGAGTAGGGACCAAGTTTGATATCTTCCAGAATATTCACATACTATATCTTTAATACGGCGTATTGACTTTTTCTGGATACGGCGTATTGGACTTGTTTCCTTTGTAGCTCCATAATTATAGCAATTCTCAAATATAAATTATTAAGTAACAATTCTTTGCAATAATTATACAAAATAGGTTAATAACATGGGATAAATGATGCTATAAAATAGACGTTATTTGATGTTATCAAATATCCCCCCACTTGAATCCTACTTGTCCTCAAGTAGCCTTTAGAAGTCTATAAAAATGTATCCCTAAGGATATTTTCCGTTAAAACATTTATTTGATCTATTACAAGTACACAACCCAACACCTCAGGAAATAGGAAGATGAAAACACTCAAATCACTCAACTAATCTATGTGGTAACATGTAACTAATTCGGTCAATTGCTCAGTCATGACGAGTATTCTATCAAAAGCTTGGCAAGGATACACATGTCCCCGCTAAAGCTAAGGAGTAACAAGTTTATGAAGGTAAATATGGGTTTGTATGATAAGGCTTAAGGTTGATTACTCTAACTAATCTCTATCGATACAAATATTCTAGGAGGGCGACAAAGACTACACATACACAACCGTAACGACGGGATAGACACATGTGACTGCTCACTCCCACCTCGAATAAGCTAAAGAGTAGGAATAGTAGAGTAATATAGGGTATGGATCTTCTAACTTTCACCAATAGTAATAAACCAATAAGGCAGCTGAGACATGCATACATGGCCGTAACGACGGAATAGACATGCATGCTCGATCACATCCTCATTCGCGTAAAACCCATGGTTAATGATTCGGAAAAGGAAATAAATTGTTGTTAAATAAAAATTACAAAACAAATAGATTAAGTCTAAAATACGAGTTGCTAGACACTTTTTTCCAACCGTTACCATGATAAAGACACAACTATTTACAACGTCTTGATCACAGATCAAAAACAACAACCTAAGTTGGCGATCCCGTAACGGTCAACTTCCCAAACATCCTATACTTTACATACTTTACAAGGCAAGTGGCGATATCTTCCACTTTATAAAATAATCTACATCATCGATTTGTATCAACGAATAATCGATCCTTCGTGTAATTCCTTCGATAGATGTGAAACGATTATCTTCAAATTTTCTTTCTCTTTTTTGTTGCTATTTTTCTAATTTTTTCGATTTTTGTTTCTTTAACACTATACTACGAAACTCGGTGTAATTTCACGATCTTCACGATCATAATAATTTCGGATAATTCCTACGATAATTTCTTCATTCTTCGGGCGTACCAATAATTGCGATGGTAGTAAAAATACATGAGTTTTGACGTTAGGAGGTTGACTAACCGGTGTAGTTAGTTAATAAACAACATGTATAGGCGATTTGGTTGTAATCTTAAGATTTACCAATTTAAACAAGTTACTCTAATTAAATCCATAATACTTATTATTGTGGTCTTAAATAGATATACCAAGCCAAGTTCTAAAGTCTACAACATCACCGACACACTCATATTTTGTGGAATTTGGGTAAACATTTGGAAACGAAAAGGTTAAATCCTCACAATATCTATCAAGGGTTATTGTGTGCGGGTTATGTAACATGTAATTTCACAAAAGTATGCTTGAAATTTTTTAGATTTGAGCATAATTTAAGCCTTTTATTGTGAAAATTTAGGACAAGTAAACATTCTAATTCCATCCCCCACTTAAATTATACAACGTCCTTGTTGTATATATAAAACATTAAATACGGGAATTTAACAAGAATTAGAATGAGAAACTCCATTGATATTTGCTCGGTAGATTCTCCATGTTGAGTTATTGAGCAAGATTGTGTTGAACAGCCACCTTGAAGTTTCAAGACTCCAACACTTTAAGATCTCTAGATTTGTAAATTCTCTACCAATATTTGTCGATATTTATTTTACGAGATCCTGTGTAAATTCTCAGAAAAAAAATGCAATTTTATCTTCGTGTATTCGTTTGGTTAGACTTGAAATAAATACCTAAAACTGTACAGGAAGTCAATACGCGTATCCATACCCTAGGATATGCCGTATTGATACATGTATACGCTGTATTCATTTAATGAATACGTCGTATAGACTGTGCTGAAAATAAATACTGGATAACGTCCAGAAGGCAATACGCCGTATCCATGGGGTTTGGATACGCCGTATCAGCTATCTGGGAAGACAGACTCGATAAAAAATGAAAATTACATTCCAGGTTGTCTCCCGGCAAGCACTTTTGTTTACAGAAAAGTCTTTAAGTTAGACTTGCCCCAATTTAACCCCATCCTTATAAAACAATTTCGGGTCGAACGGGATGCCAAATGGCATATACAAATTCTTGATTAGGAAAATAAATGGCATCCCTTTGTTAAGATGATTCCAAGTCATGATATTAAAATTTAATCCCTTGATAAAATTTTCAGTTTTGAAAAATTTATTAGATGTATCATGACTTGTTTCCAAAAGCTTATTTGACCCATGTGCATAGGCACCAACATCGGTATTTATTAAATTAGGTAATTGTTTGACAAATAAATCCCCCGAAGAGTGTTCAATATCGACTTATCATCATCGTTGTCGTTATCTGATTTTGAATCATTGGGATAAATTACGTTAAAAGGAAATAGATCATTAAAGTTTAAAACGTTTTGTTCCTCTTCATCACATTCGGACAATGATGTTTCATCATTCAAATTAAATTCATCGATATGTTGAGGACTTATAGTAGGTTCAGTTAAGAAATCTAATTTAGACGTTTGAGCATCATTGTAACAATGGCTGGAAATTCTTTCTCAAAATCTTTAAAGTAGTCTGAATCATCAAAATAACTGACCGTAGGCTCGGGTGATGGAAGCAAAGGTATATTGACTTTATCATTATCATTTTCCGAATCCATTTTTAAATGTTGACAGAAATTATTTTGCAGGAAAATGAATTTTTGTCGAAAATTACCATGCAATCATCATCGTCGGATTCGTCAAACAATATTCTAAAGTCAATTTCATCGTTAAGAGAACTTACCGTAGGCTCACACTAGAGTGCTGCTTCAGATTTTAACGCGTCATTAAAGACTATAGTTGGGAATTCAGTTTTAACAGATCTGAGGTCGTAAACGTCTTCATTATCCTAGATCTTACCATACGTAGCAGTTTCTCAGTTATACACCTTACCACGCCTACGAGCTTTTTCTTCCTCAAGCCTGATATACTCCTCCATAGTAATGTTGGGGTCGTCCATTTTAACCTGTAATAATTTTGCTAGGAAAGAAAACTATCAAATAGCTTAATACGCCGTATTCAGTGAACTAAATACGCCGTATTGATGATAGAGTCGAATACGCTGTATTGGTTAAAAAAATTATACGCCGTATCCAATAAATTGAATACACCGTATTGGTTTGAAAAAAAAATTACAGCGTGCTTTGAATAACGCAGAAAACACATAAACACACAATATGCAAAAATATACAATGCAGGAAATCAAATACACAAATATGCAAATTAATCTAAACTAAACTAACACACTAATAAATAAGAATTAAACAACTTCACTCCCCGGTAATGGCGCAAAAAACTTGATGTGTTGTAGTGTAGGGTTGTTTTTTATATGATTCAAGTTTTAAATTTATATTTTGCCGACTCAACCAAAAACAACACTTTAACGGGTAGTGTACCCGGTCAGATGGAGTTTCGTGGTAAGTAGGGTGTTGATCACTAAGAGTGAGAGCGTTAACTCCTAATTCTATCAGTATTTTAGTTATCTATGTTAGTACTAAATTAATCTAATTTATGTTAAACCTAAGTTAAACCTAAACTAATGATAAGGGGGGTAGGGTTTCAGCCTGAGAGAATGGCACGAGGTTTAGTTATCTAACCTAAGGTTTTGATGACAAGTAAAGGAATAAACACACACAAAAAGACAAGCAAATGATAGAGAAGCGGTCGAGAACTAATGTAAAGAAAACGTATCAACCATGAATAATCTGATAAAACATAGGTTTGTTTATTAGTGCAATGATTGACTTATCTCGAAGGGCATATCATTCCTAGACTTAGGCGGTACTTCATCCTAAGAGCTAGACACGCTAATCCTGTCACAATTAGACGCATCCGCATAAAGCAAACATTTGTTAATTATAATCTATCTTAGGGATTAAATCAATGGTGATCTTGTTAAACCCTAGCTCATAGAGACTTTACCCACTAACTGCTTAACGGCTCTTTATATACTAGTAGTCCACTATCCGAGTCCTTACCAATTGATTAAGAATGTACTCGTTGATCCCAAGGTCACCTAATGGTCCAACTAAGCTCGCAATCTAAGGGCAAAGATATGTCAATATTTGTGATCCTATGAATCTAGATATATAAATTGCAATATGGAGAGTTATCCCAGACTCTTAGCCTACGCCCAAAAAACACCAAAGTTGCAGCGCATTAAATATGTAGGACTAAACCCAGTTGAATGATAGGTCACATACTTAAGCACATAAACAAGTATAAATTGATA
>BQNB010106621.1:0-23348 GCA_026074375.1 Tanacetum coccineum | reverse complement strand
GCATAGAAATTTTGCAAAACGTTTGATCTATGGTTGAAATTCGAAATAAGAATATTCACCTAAGATATAATAATTGTCGGGAGCAAAAAGTTTCACAAGGTACAAGTATGAGTAGTGTTAGCATCTTAGCTTGTATTTAACGGTGATTTCGTTTTTAAGCTTGGTTTGGGATAAGTGAAAAATCGGGGACGATGAATTTATCCTTTTGGGCATTTTAGGATTGAAATGCATCTTATTCCGTGACCCTAAAGTTATAAAAATAACGAAAGTCAAACGCTCTAGTTAGTTGCTTAATAAGAAAAGTATGAAAAATGAGAAAAAAAGGAAAAATACAAAAAATATGTGTGGGAATAAGTGTCTATTTAAAAATGGTCAAAATGGGTCTTTTCAAAGCTATTGATTCTTTAATTCCCCTTGATGAACACTTAGCTACTTTTCGAGGTAATTAGTCGAGGGGGATTGAGATTCTTGGTTTTCTAAAGTGTTTACTTATGGCATTGCGTGAGGACACGACAATAGTTTAGTATGGGGGATTTTGGTATGTGCTTAATTACACATACCTTTTACCTATAAAAACGAGCTTAAATGACCAAAAACGGACATAAAATGCCAAATATATGCTTGTTTTGTGATTTATGCTGTGCAGGTAACGAATATTCACTAAAGGACAAAAATCAAGCCAAAACGGACAAAA
Source organism: Tanacetum coccineum (assembly GCA_026074375.1). NCBI lineage: Eukaryota > Viridiplantae > Streptophyta > Magnoliopsida > Asterales > Asteraceae > Tanacetum > Tanacetum coccineum. The sequence goes on along the minus strand of BQNB010106621.1, from coordinate 22,654 downwards.
TCCAAAATGGACAAAACCGAGCACGGAATGGAAAGAGCGTACAAAAGTCAAAGTCAAAGTCTATAAAAGTCAAAGTCAAAGAAGAAGCCGAAACTGAAGAAATCCTAAACGGGCCAACCCGTACCCATTTAATGGGCCGGGTCAGCCCATTTAGCATTGATTTACAAAATTTATAAGCCTTAAGACTTATTAAAGTCCAAATCCAAAACCCTTTCTTATCCGGCCCAATTACTAAGCCCAAAACCCACTTAACAGTTGTTAACCCTATAAACCCTTTAAACCCTTTCCATCGTTAGTCCTCAAGGACTAACATTGTTAGTCCAAAAGGACTAACGATGCAATAACTTACCAAAAACAGGGGATTAACCCCGTTATCTTCACACAAACCCTTTTCCCGCCAACCCCATTAACACTATTCATCTGTCACTATCCTCACCTCGACCTCTCCCCTGCATCCAAACAAACCAAAATCAAACCCCACACCACAAAACACCAATTCCACCTTGGCAATCCCCTTAAACCTCATTCGTTGATGGGACAATGACAAAGGATGAAGGGCTAAGATCAAACTACTTGGTGAACACTCAAGATGGACGGCTATGATGATGATTTGAAGTCACTCACACAACTAACACACCTCTTGTTTCTCTCAGTGAAGTAGCACAAGACATTGAAGACCAAGACTTAGAATTTTTAGTATAAACAGGGCACCATTGTAAGCCCTAAGGGGTATCTAGTTTTTAATTTTCAGCTTATATTAAGTTTTTAAGTTTATTGTAATTTACTTTTAAAAGTCTTGTACTCTTGTTTTTAAGTTAATAAAATTTAAGTTTTTTTTAAATCCTATTTTTAAGTTAATGCATTATATGTTTTTAAAACTGTTTTATAAGCTCACAAAAGCTCTTTTACTTACATACTTTAAGCGTGTAACTTAAGCATTGTGTTAAGATTTCCCATAACTTATAAAGCTTAAAGTCCATTTTAACTTAAATTTTCTCAAAAAGCTCATTTTGAAATAAGCCAGAAAGGGAAGGGCTTTTAGTGTTTTACTAGCTTGTTTTACACAAGATAGAGCTTGTAGAAATGCTCTCTAAGAGCCCTTTTATCCTTGTTTTAAGCAAGGGATTTGTAAGTCCTCATTTTCCATTTTTTTAGCTTATTTACTGTTCATCTGCTTATTACTGCTTATTACTGCTTATTACTGCTTATTGTTGCTTATTATTCATGTTTAATGCTTATTTATGCTTCCTTGTAGTCTAGATTTTATTTGCTTAAGTTTTCATTAAAAACTGTTAGTTTTAGCTTAGTACTGCTTATTTGAGTTGCTTATTTTAAAGTACTTATCTGTGTTTGGAATTGCTTAATAATTCCTTTTTTAATCATCTGTCTCTAAAAACTTTGGCTTAAATCATTTCATATGAACAAAGATTAAGAAAGGTTAATGAGGAAACTGTAAAAGGGTGTGTTGGTTTAGGTCAAAGTGGGTCAAAACGTTTAGAACAATTGTATGGGGTCCTTAGCCAGCTTTGGCAATCTTTCTTTTAAGTCATAAAAGCTGTTTTTTAATAGTTTTAAGTTTGAAAGCAAATTTTTAAGTTTTTTCTATAAGGATGTTTAAAACTGTGGGTTCAAAACAGTTTATAAAGCTTATTTGATTAAAACTTTTTAAATAGCTTTTAAGTGTCATTTGGTGTTGTTTTAGTTTGTCAAAATGCAGTGGAAACCAGTAGGTTAAAGTTTCTTTTGTCATTTGTGTTTTGGCTCAAATCTATCTAAGTAGTTTTTTGTTTAAATTTTTAAAAAGTCTACTTTTCAATCTTACTTTTAGTTAAGTTAAAGTTAGAATTAGGTTTTGAATTTGTTTGCATAAGTAGTTTGTAGTATAGATTTTATCTGTTTTAACTTATTTTGCTTGTAGACAGCTTATTCAAGCTATAGAGCCTGCAAAGAGCCAATTGACCTTTAAGAAAGACTTGAAAAACCAGCACGACTGATAGCAAATACTTTTTCACATGCCCTACTTAGTGAGCTTATTTTGAATTTCAAAATCCTTTTTCTTTTGGCTGATTTAGAAAGCATATTGGACAAGCTATTCCAGTGGTATAATCCCTAAGACAATGTTAATTAATCCATAAGAACCACTAACACTTAAAAAAAAGCTTTAAAATTGCCCTATAATCTATTTATCAAAAATTTTGGCCAAAAGCTTAATTTTCATATCAGAGCATATTTGGCTTAATGGAGTTGCCTTAATTTAGCAAATCCTACTGGGGGGTGGTGGGGGGTGGGTGGGTGATACTACTTAACTAAAACAGCCCATTATATCAAAATCCTACATTATGCAATGAGCTTAATTGTGCAATAATGTTAACTAATATAATAGGAATTTCTAGTTAAAAAACCTTTCAAGTGGTTCTGTCATTTTAAGTTTAATTTAGCTCAATTTAGTTGCTTATTTTTTAGCCTTAGTGCTTATTAGGTGTATGTTTAAGTCTGTGTTAGCTTATTTTGTCTTTACATTAGCTAATTTAGTTTTTGAAAGCCAAACAGTTTAGGCTTAGTGTTAAAAAAGCTTTGTAAGAAATCTATCATCTTTTAAGCTCTTTTCTAGCTTATTTTTAAGTTTTATAAAAAGTCATTTTTTAAAGTTGCTTATTTTTAAGCTATAAAACCTTTTCAAAAAGAAAAATTTCAAAAAAATGAAACTTGGGAAATTGAGAAGTCCATGTGTATGGCAAGTCACGAACCTAGGAACTCACCAACCTCAACCCAACGCTTTAACAACACACCACAAACAACCACTAGCTCCTATGGGTTCTTTCCGTTTCTTGAAAACATTATTGTTTTAACACCTTTTAGCCAGTTAGCTAATAACCCTTTCTGCTATATTTGTAAGCTTATTTATAAGTTTGTGTTCACCATTTTATTTTTTCTTAGGATTATCTTAGTTCAAGACACTTTTTGTAATTTTTTTAGAATTTTTTTAAATAGTTTAGTATTTTTAATATTTTAATTTAGATAAAAACAGTTTTTAATTCATAATAAATTAAATAAAAGTCAAAAAAATATAATTCTTTTTAAAAAAAATTCTTTTATCATTTAGGACTTAGGAAAATTAATTTTGCTTTCGTAGGGTTAAATTTGTAAAATTTGTTATTTTAAAGAACGGGATTTACATCCCGTTATCGTTTTTAGGTTTATAACTTAAATTGATTTCGTTTTAGGTTTTCTTTTACTTGTTTTTGCTTATTTTTAGTTGAAATAGAATCCAAACCAATCATTGGCATTCAACACTCATCACGGGAACGGAAACCTCGATTTTTCATTCACCGCCTCGACGGAAAAAACGACCCGGGAAGGTTTTTTTAGGGTTTTTGCTTTGGATAAAAGTAATAAATCTTTTAAAAGCCTTGCGGAATACTTATCTCTCTATTATTGATCTTATCCTTATTTATATATAATAATATATTATATTTATATATATAAGTGACGAGTCAAGCCTTATTGCTTGCCATCGCTTTCCTTTGTAGTTAAAGGCTCATCTAATTCACCATAGTGTAATATCACTTATATTGTCCTCTATTAATATAGGAAACCATAATAGAAACCGAAGGATAGCTTGCTTACTCTACAACTTGTTCTTCTACATGGGTAAGGATATATTCCTTCAGGCTCAACTGGTGTCACCAAACTCATGTTGATGTCAGTGTTCACAATAGTTTTCCTCATCGGAGAGCTCTTGAATTCTTCACAAGTCTATTTACCTCCCCCACAGACCTCTGGAGTATCATTTCTCTCTCAAGGAACACTCCACCTCCCTCTTCGAGATACCAATACACATTATCCTTTAGGTTTGGTAAAACTAATAACCAAATGACTCTTCTGGATAACTGACATAAAGACACTTTTTAGATCCTGGTCTACTAGTTAGTCTTAGCTTCTCGCTAACAAAAACCTCTACCAAACCCCAATTTTGATGTACCCAAGAGCAAGACGTTTTCCCTTCACATCCTAAAGTGTTCTCGAGACCTCTTAGAGGTACAAGATTTAAGATATGGACGACTGTCTCTAATGCGTAACCCCAAAAGCTTATTGGAAGTGTTGCTCGACACATCATAGATCGAACCATGTTCTAACAGGGTTCTTATTTATCCTCTCAAGTCAACACATTTATTTGGTGGTGTTCTAGAGAGAGATAACTGTGAAACTATAGCACAATTTTTTTAAGAGATAAAAAAAACTCGATACTAAGGTATTATCCTCCCCAATCGATTCAGAGTACCTTATCTTTCATGCTGCCCATTTGTCTCAACTACGTTTTGATACCTTTTAAATACTTTCATAATGTATTCGACATTATGTTTAATCGATATACATAACCATATTCTACAATAAATCATCAGATAAACGTAGACCAGTAGTAGGTTTTCCATCTTTTGTGTAATCGTAAGGTCCACACACCTTCTGTGTGTACTAAGTCCAATATATCCTTCACACCTATATTCACACGGTTCCTGAGAGAATGGAGATTTAATCACTTTCCCAATAAGCAAGACACGCATACATCACCAATTGAAGTCGAATGATTCAACACTCCATCCATTTTGAGTTGGGCGAATAACATTTTTTTGTTACGTGCCAGATAGGAATGCCACAATTTTGATTGATAAGCTCATAGAACGAACAACATTTCAAATCACATTGTCATTATTACTAAAACATTCAACAGTTTTATATATGTCTTTGCAAGGAGTAAGCTTTAAACAAAAACAACCATTTGAATAAACAAAAATATCCCCATTCTCATTATCAAATGAAAATTTATAACCATCCTTAAATAAAGCATGAAATGAAATAATGTTTCTTGTCATTTCGGACGAATAACAGCAATTATTTAAATCTATCCTAAATGTTAGAAAATAGATAAGAAGATAGAAACGCTTGTTTTTGTTAACCGAGTCACGAGCTTGACTCGACCCCGAATTAAGTTGTCCATGGGGGAGCAAATGGAAGAGAAAATCTCAATCGGGCTTTCATTAATGTTTGGATAAACATTAAAGCACATGAAAGTTCCATCCCGATGAGATGCCACCGGTTCTAAGTGGAGATGCCGGGGTCAAAAATGGTGTCTTCACTCCCGGTGGAGAGAAGTAAAGGAGAATCCTCAGGGTAGGTGAGAAACGGGAGAAAAGTCCGAATGAAAAATGTGAAGGAATCGTCATCTTCAACATTTGGGGAAAAACAATCTCACCTCCCCCTGGGTCAAAACATTCGTCTTCATTAAGCTCATCAAAATTGTTTATCACGGGCGCATCGGGCTCAATGTCGAAGGTAAAACGTTCATACTCGGGAATAGGATCATCGTTAAGTAAGTCGTCAAGAAAAATAATATCCCCTTCCGAGTCAAAATCACTCTCAATACCCGGTGGTATCGAGTCTTCCGAAACAAGAAATGTATCAACCTCCTCTATAAGAAAGTCACTATCCACAACGGGAATAGGAGAAGAGGAGGGATATTTGAGCACAAAAGGAATAGAAGGAGTAAGATTCAATGCTTCGATCTTATCAATAAGAAAATTGATTTTATAATTTCTCACGAAGAATTTCATCCTCGATTTGAAGAATATCAATATCAATCGCTCCTTCTTCTTCATCAAAATCGTCTTCATCAATTCCCGGTAGAATTGGATCAATAAGATCGAGTTCACCGGCGAACTCCTCGGGAAGAAAATCAATCTTAGGAGATCTGATCGAAATATCTCGACTAAGCAAAGAGTTAATAAGTCCAAATTAGGCATCAAAATGATCATTATCACAAGACGGCACATCACAAATATCGTCAGAAATACCCTTGGACTCACTTGGGATTTGAACAAGGTTCTCAAGACTAGATTTTATTAATTTGTCCGATTCTATTTCTGGAATAGTGCTAAGATGCTCGTCCCCCATACTTAGAGAGTTATCGGGTTCCTCGGTTGGTAAGTTGATTCGATAAAATATATATAATATAATATCAAATAGTAATAATATAGAGAGTTTCCCGTTTGATATGACAATTACTTTAGGAAAAGTAATAGTTTATCTCCCGGATGTCGTATCCTGACGAGAGATGAATTTGAAATCCACGAAAACGTTTTGTTTGATGCTTGAATATCGAATATTTTTGGTTTTTGGTTTTAAACTAAAAATATAATAAAAATAAACTATATTAAAACTAGATAGCAAATAGCAAGCAATTAAACGGAGAACGATATATTATAAAAGGTATGCTTGCTAAATGTATTGATTAGATACTTAAGTGTGAATTAAACATACAATTAAGTCCCTATTGATGAACCAATATCTTTCTAATGAATTATCTTCTCACAACGTTGGCTTATATTGAAAACAACTATTATTAAGATATCGTTTACGAAATTAATGCCTAATTATTCTTACGGCTTTTGCCCGCTCGAATAACCAAAACAATAATTTAAGTAATATAAAAAATACTAATCAATATTTTCCTTTTTTTATATTAATAACACTTGATTCACTAAACAATTTAACACTTAGCAAGCACATATAAAAATCTATTCACTACGCATTTTAATTAAGCTAACACTAATCAACAAAGCAAACATAAACATTTTTAAACTAAATAATAAGCTACAACTACTAATAAGAGAAAAGGAAAAGAAAGAAGAACCCGATTGAAGAAAATGGAGACGAATTTAAACCACCCGATCTTATAAACTTAATTAAACACTAAAGATTAAAACTTTATTAGTTTATATAACTACTTAGTTAATAAAGCTACAAACTTTATATACTAAATAGCCTTAAAAACTAAAAAGCTTTAAACTTTAATAGTAAAATAAGCTTATAAGACCCATAAGCTCCTCGCCTAAGTGTTGGATAGATTTCATCAACATTAAAACAAACAAGGGTTAAGATGAACAAGATAATAATAAGCTACTAAGACAAAATAAGCTAGATTTTATTCTAAAGACAATAAGCTAATAAAAAGATTAAAACTTTAGATCTAAATCTACCCGAAACTAAGGTGTTCAATCAAGTGAACTCGGATCGGGTATATTTAAGGATTTAGATCTAAGAAAAATAAGCTAGAATTAAAAAGCAACAAACTTTATGCTAGAAAATAAGCTAAAAATATAAGATCTATTATTTTTAGATCTAATCCACCTGAAACCAAGGTGTTCAATCAAGTGAACAAGAGACATGTATATTTAAGGATTAGATCTAAAAACAATAAGCTAGAAAATTAAGCAATCGAAAATAAGCTAAAATAAGCTCACTCGAAAAGCTCTAAATCAAAAACAATATAGAATAAGCTAGTCTAAATAAGATATTCAAGAAGCTTATTAGAATATAAGCTTAAGAGATCGGATCCAAAAATAAGCTATAAGCATGAGCTTATTTGAAAATAAGCAAAAAAGAGAAAGAGTAGAAGAATAAGCATAAAAAGAAAATAAGCATTAAGAAATAATAAGCATTTAATAAAAACCAACCTTAAACATCTTATTTAATAAGCTAAATAAGCTATAAAAGCTTTTACAATAAGCTAAAAACTATACTACACTACTCTTAAAACTAACCTACATTACTATGAAAAATAAACAAAAAACTAACACTCCCAAATGCTATATGTTGCGTCTGTTTTATAGCCATTAAGTGGGAGGGGCATTTTCATCCTTTCAGGTGCACAACCAATGAGAGATCCAGATCTAGAGGGTATTTTCGTCTTTTACCATTTACACGTATTAATTATGCCAATGATTGGCCCGGATGAAACCTCGTAACCGCCATACTGTATACAGTTGGATCCTCTAATGGGAGGCTGCCACGTCACCTTCAAGATGATTCTAATGATTGCTTCGTACTCCTAATCTCGTACCTCGTACCCGAACCTTGTACCTGTAATTAATAACCACTCATTAGCCGCTGCCACGTGGCGTGCTGTTACTGGACAGCCGCCAGTGACGTGTTACCGGAGCCACCGCTGGACACCGGTCAACAGTGACCAACAGTGGCGGTCATCGATGGTCAACGATTGCGCACCACCGGTCAACCATCGCCGGACCACCGGTCAATCACCGCCAGACCACCGGACCACCAGTCAACGGTGGCGGTCAACAGGTCAACAGGTGCCACGTGGCAGTGCCACGTTAGCTCGTGGGGACCCACTGTCTAACGTAGCGCCATGTGGCGATGACGTGGAAATTGCAAAGAAAGCCATGGCAGGATTCGAGAGCATGACCTCTCGGTCATAGTCTTAAACACAACACCACTTCCATCTGCGCTAAGCCCATGCATCGTAATATAAGGGTAAACATATTATATTTATGGACTTTTTAGCCTGGTTTAGATTTATGTTTACTAAAGGTTCAAATAATGATTAGTAGGGTTCAAATAAGAAAGGTTCATGGGTCAAGTAAGGTACCGATAGAATCGTAATTTCGTGCTCTTTCCAATAGTGTGATCGTGGAATATTAACGACTTCATTTGAACCTCGATAAACATGAAAACGTCCTCGAAAGTCACCCGAAAATTACCGTTTTTGCTTCATTTTCAATCCTTTGTACCTGTAAGACATAAAAGCACAAACCAAACATATTTGCAACATAATAACTCATATTTTAGTGTTTTAGTCCATTTTAATATGTTTTCTGGGGTACAAATGATGTGTGTTTTAGCACACATCAAGTACCAATGACCTTCTTTCCATGAGGTAAATCCACCAGTGTCCAAACATTTAGTAGTTTGAACTGGAGAAGCTATTCCTACATAGCTTCTACCCAACTTTCATCATCCAAAGCCTGAGTTACCTTCTTTGGTTCCATCTAGGAGAGAAAACAAGCAAACAAACATGTGGAAAACTAGAAGGGGGGGTTGAATAGTTTACCGCTTTTTAAATTTAAGTTTTATGTATGTTTGTAAAACTTAGTAACTTAAGTTAATACTACCATGAGCCAAACACCCCTTTATTTTTTGAAAATGAGCTTTTAAGCTTAAAACAGATTGAGAAAACACACAAACCTCAAAACAGATTAACCACAAATCAAATTGAGATCAATTGAGCAATGAGAAGTAACAAGCTAGTAATAAGCAAATATTGAGAAATAATAAGCAAATAAGTAGACATTTAAGCAATTGAATGAAATTAAGCTATAAAATGAGAAATGAAATATACCTTATCCCTTGCACCAAACAGGGATTTAAGCTGCTCACAGAGCTTATCAACAAGCTAGCTTATGAGATAAGCTAGGAATAAGCCCCTATAAGCCCTTCTCAAATTGGCTTATCTTCCAAATGGGCATATTCAATAAACCACTTAATAACAATGAATGAGATAACTTATTCAACTAAGTTATGGAAGAACTTAGCTGAATAAGCAATTGTAGCTTATTTGAGCTTATTTGAACCAAATGCTTAATAGTAAAAACAGGAATTTAAGAACACTTGTTAAAAAACTGAAATTTTATTAATATTCAAAAAGAGTACAATGCATTTAAAAAAAGGAAATACAATAAGCAAATGATTACAATAAGCTAAACTAATAAGCTACCCTAAAGCTAATCCACACTACTCCAGATAATAATACTAAGATGCAAGATATTCTTTTTATAGGCCAAGAGTGAAGCTTCCAGGCCCTTAGACACGCTCCTTGCAGCTTTAGATCTTGGCCATTAATTTCTTTCCAATCATTGATCTCGAATCTTACCCCTTAGATGAGAATGTGAGCACATGGATTGCCAGCGTGGCAATCCCATTTGTTTGGAGGCCTGTGCTTCTTTTACATTGATTTTAGTGCAAATTCCTTCCTTTGGTGTGTTTGTTTGTTGTCCGCGTGTCATTCTTGTTGTCAGAGAGCCAATCAGGAGCTTTGATGACGTTTCTCTTCGCTGATGTGGAGCTTGGTACTCGAATCATTAAGCCACGTAAGTTAATTGAATAGGAGGTGGGATTTACCATTTGAATTGATGTAGGGTTATTTGGGGGAGACGGTGAATAGTAAAACTACTTTTCCCGCCCCTCAATTCCTTTTATATCTTTGTTTGACCGGTATTTTAAACATAGTTGACTTTGGCTCAGGAAAGGGTTTTGGGCTATGAGTTATGGTTTGGGCTCAGTAAATGGTTAAAAGGTTTAATGGTTTATATAAGGGACTAAAAACGACGGTTAGTCCTTAATTAACAAAGGACTAACGGTGTTATTAAATTTAGGATTTTTAGTGAAATTGATTTAACATTAAGGGCTAATTTGGTGTTTTCAGTCAGTTTTGTTCATCTTGTGGTTGGAAAACCTAAAATGGGGTGAATATTTAACCGCTTTTAAATTATTAGTTTTATATATGTTTTTTGTAAAATTTAATTCGGAACCTTTTTGTGAATCCAATGTTATGCACTATAAATCAATGTAAATATATGAAATAATAAAGTAAGACAAGAGATAAGAGTAAGAACAATCAAACCACAACGCGAGGAGTTATAGTGGTTCGGTAACGAAGCACCTCTTCACCCTACTCCACTCCCCGAGCACCAAACTCGAGAGTTTTCTTCACTGAAGTCGACAAACTCCCTAATGGGCCGGAGAATACCGTACACAACGTTGCTTATATCAATTTACGACACTAAGCTAAATGTCGAGTTCTAATCTTGGCTAGAACAAATCTATCACAACACAACTTCACGACTTGTTTACGACTTCACAACTTCACAACTTCTTCAAAACTTCACGACTTCTTCAAAACTTCATGACTTCTTCACGACTTCACTACACCACACTACTTATATCACAACTACTTAACACTACTTGGTAAGATCACAACAATCTAACTATACTTACAAAGATCCCCAGATTCTAACAACTGACACATAACTACAAGAATACCAATTGCATTACAATATGTGATATGAATGCAATAAGATTGCTATGCACACTAAGGTGTAATACTTTCATTCACTTTGATGGATGGAAGTATTCTTCCTCTTGCCTCTTGAGAAACATAGCTTGGAACACTTGGAAAAAGCTTTATGAATAAATGATCAAAGGATTTTAAAGAGGATAAGTGGGCTGTTTTTAGCAGAAAGAATGTGTGCAAAAGGTAAGAAAAATGTTGGGGAATAGTCCAGTATTTATATGACAAAAAGGAGGAGCGGAGTCTATGGCCGGCCCCCTTAAATAGGGTGTCGGCCCCCTTATAATTAAGGAGGGGCCGCCCCTATTTTCGGAGCCTCATTTTTGTCTTATTCAGGGAGGGTTTTCTGGACCAATTCTAGTCGATTTAGGTCTGAAAATTTGAAATTCAAAATGATATTTTGAATAAAACATTTCTTTTAAATGTAAAAGAATGTTTGTCATGTTAAACAAAAGTTACAACATTTTTTAAAAGTTTCCTTTGATCATAAAATGCATCAAGCATTTGTTTATTCCTTGGAGTGATATAAGTTTGAAATGAATATTTACTACTAAATACTTGTTTACGTTTAATTTTACGTTGAACGTTTTTATATTTTGTGATTATCAAAACGTAAAGATGTGAAAAAATATTATTAATGTTTTTAGGCATTATATTTTATCAACAATCTCCCCCTTTTTGATGATTACAAAATTTAAACTCATTAAATGTAAAATTATTTTTAAACAAGTATTTAGTGAGTTTTATGTCATTTCTCCCCCTTTTTGTAGAATCAAAAAGGCATCGTCGAGGATTGCTAGTAAAATCGACGGAATAAATGCTCCCCCTTGATGTGTGCTCCCCCTCGTTCGAGGGCACCAAGGAATCGAGCTATGGTTTCTTGGCTACAAAATGGGTTAGAACAATACAAATATTTCTAACATGTAGCAAGGAAGAAAAATATGACATACAACCAACAATGATCATTCATTAAAATTAAAGTAGTGTGTGAAACACACTCATGCATACATAAGGAAAATAACATGCTAACATACATGAAATTAAAAGTACAAAAGTCCTATAACTAGTAAAGCTCCATAGGACTTGCATGCAAAATGGTAGAGGATCAATTATTTGAGAGACTAAACATAGAGCATGTTTAGTTTGGGGATGATGGTGGAGGTGGTGTGATGATGATTGGTGGTTGTGAGAGCATGTGTTCAATATATGAAAACATATAGTGAAGTTCATCACTTAACCCGAAAATGAGGGTTCGGTTGTGGATACAACAAAGGCATGAGTTACCATGTGCTTCAAGGAAATTCCAAGGGATAGGATGTGCAATGATAGGTGGTGAAGGTGATGGAGTATCAAATTGGACATCAAGTGGGGTATTTGGGGAAAGAGTGAGAGTGATGTCCATTGATGCATTATCTTGAGTTGGAGGTGGTGGAGAAACTCTTAGAGGAGGAGATGTTGATGGGTTCAAATAACCATTTGGTGAGGGTGATGTTAATGATGTTGGTGATTTAGGTATGTAATCAATTGAAGATGAAGAAGTGTCTTTGGTTGATGGTGTTTTGGAGGGTGCATTAGGAGCACTAGGTGATGAATTTGGAAGTTTGGGTGATGGAGTTTTTGTGTCATCTTGTGTTAAATCCACAAACAATTGTTTTGGTGAAATGATATTGATTTTTGGTCTCTTGGAGACCTGGGAAATGAAAGCTCTAGTGGAGGCCATGAATGTGTATGGTTGTTGATGATGAGTGAATGAGATGGTGAATTGGTGTTATGCATTTGGAGGGAATTTATGGGAAGAGATTTGTTTGAAAATGGAATGAATTTGAATAAGTTTAAGGAATTTCAAATGTTGTTCAAGCATTATGGGTAAAGGTAGCTGATACTAGGTAAAATAAGGCAAAAAGCAGTGAAAAATATTGTTTTACCCGTGAAGGGCTAAGGGCGGTCCCCTAAAATAGGGGGCGGTCCCCTTAAAATTAAGGGGGCCGGCCCTTATGAATTAAGGGGGCCGCCCACTGGTGGTTCCATTTTTCATAGAAAAATGAATTTTTCTCAGAATTTTTGTGAGGGTATTTTTGTTTTGGTGGTTAATTTGCAGCAAGCCCTATAGAGTTTCATAAGCACATTTAGGCAAATAACATATAATAAACACATTGAATCATGGAACCAAAATGGCATAACTAGTTAATTTAGAAAAATAACCAAAGGTTCAAGTCATTATAGCAAGCAAGTTCTTAAAAACATACAACCCATAAGTCTTTCCGAATACATCGGATCATTACCACATAAGTGAATAACATACACATAATAAAGTTAAATTGTCTTAAACTACATTAAGCCATCTAGTTCACTCCACTCCTATGTCTTCATTTCTTCTTCTTGCTAAACACTCCTTTTAGTGCCTTTCCAAATGACTTGAAACCTCCGCGCATTTCCTTATGCATTTCTTGCGTTTGGTTGAGCAAGGTAGTTTGTCGTTCAAAGAGAGTTTCATCGGTTTGTTCGGAAGGGGAAGGCATTTCATAGTTTTGGTAGTTGAGTAAACCAAGAGAGTTAAGAAATGTAGTAGGAGATGGAGTGCTAGCACGAGACGTTTTGACATCATCATCATCATGTTGATGAGATGACGTGCCATGATGGTGAGAAGATGAAGATGAGACGGAATGGCGAGCTTTGCCACGATCACTTCGAGGTCTTCGAGTTTGTTTAAGAGCAAGAGGACGCATGACTCGATCAACAATGTCATAAATGCCATTGTCGAGATGATGATATACTTCCATGATGTGATGATAAAGACGAGTCAAGAAAATACCGTATGGAAGATTGGCGGATGGATTTGCTCTAGCACATTCGATTCGTTTGACAAAGAAGTAAGCAAGATTGTATTGTTCCTTGGCAACAACACAATACAACATGTGAGCAAGACAAGCGGGGAGATGGTCCCGATGTACTCCTAGTCCAAACACATTCTCTCGAATGAGTTCTTCCCATTGCTTCATGTCGGAGCTTAGTTCCATAGTGAGGATTTGATTTGGAGTGAGGGTGACGGTTTGACTTTTAATGGTACGGTCTACCATGACACGTTCCAATTCAAGAAGTCAACGAATATCGTCTGGAGTTGGAAGGTCGGTGGAATATGGTCCCTCGGTTTCTTGAGAATACTCAAGAGATTAAAGGTCCTACTCGTTGGTGAACACGGCTTGACCGTTGTAAGGAATTTTGAGGATTTGACCGAATTGGGCAAGAGTGAGAGTTATGAATTCATGTTGAATCATAAAGGAAATGACAAGATAGCCATATTCATCGGTTTGAACCGTGACTTGACTATAGAAATCAAGAATGAATCTTGGAACAATCGGTTCGTTGATTTTAAAGAGACAATCGAAGCGAATGTTTGTGAAGAGACGCTTGATGTTGTTGGATTGATTTGTTTGTAATTGCCCCTTGCAAATTTTGGTTAATTGGATGATTTGAAGTTTGATTTTGTTGAATATGGTGGTGGGTTTTTCAGAAGGAAAAAAAATGGTGTTTGGCTATGTATTTTCGAATGAAAAAGGTAAGTTTGTTTTTCCAGTGGCCGGCCCCTTTAAATAATTAAGGGGGGCGCCCAACTTACACAGCCGGTCCCCTTAATTTTAAGGGGGCCGCCCTCTAAAAAAAATTTCTTCGATTTTTAGCCATTTTTGTGAGAATGATAAGTGTCAAAATACGTTGGAATATACTAGTAATATTATTTAATATAATCGAGAAGGAATACTTAACATTTTTAATTAACTTTTCGTTAAAAAAATTGATTACTTTGGATGAGATAATCAAGTAGTTAAGTCGAAGGAAGGATTAACGAGGATTAAGTGACTTTTTCAATTAACTTCTAGTTAATTGAGTGAGATAATTATCTCGGATGAAATAAGTGTCACGATTTGGAGAAAATCCAAGACGGTTGGTATGTGCTTAATTATACATACTATTTTCTATTAAAAACGGACTTAAATGACTAAAAACGTACCAAAAATACATTGTATTTGTATGTTTTGCATTTGAATTGTGCAGGAACGGATATTCAAAAAAGAAAGCCAAAAACGACCAAACTAAGCACGGGATGGAAAAGACAAAGTCAATCCGAAGCCAAAGTCAGCCACATGAAGAAAATACAACTTGAGGGATCGAAACTGCCAAACCTCAAGTTGTGTTGCAAAAAGACAAGGGCTGAAATCGAAAATTGCGGGTGAAGTATAACTTTAGGGGCCAGTTCTGCCAAACCCCTAAAAGTTGTATCATAAAAGAGGCAAAGTTTACAATGAGGTTATAAGAGATGAGGGGCCAAAGCTGCCAACCTTCCCAAACTCCATCTTTCCCGCCCAACAAAACCCAGGTACAACTTAGGGATGTCTTCCCCATACTTTCCTTGCAAAAACACTCAACCCTAGATAAAATCATGTCACCATCCCTATTTCCCCTTGCTTTAATTGCATGTTGGCAATCCCTCACCATTTCCAGAAATTTCGATGTGTTGTGGTTGACTCCAAAGAGCACAGAGGGAATTGAAGGGGCAGGGGGCGTGGGATTTGTTTTAGAATCACCTCACACAACAAGCACACTTTGTTTTTGCTCTCACAAAAGAAGCACAGTTGGAAGACCCAAAGAAGAAGACTTCGGCTATAAATAGAGCCTTTTGTAAGCCTTTGAGGCAACTAGTTTTTTTATCTTACAATATGGTAGCTTAATTTTCAATATAACTTAGCTTATTTCAGTTCTTAAAGTCATTTACAGCTTTTACTTTCAGTTTTGTAACACTTTCAAGTTTCAATGCAAATTTGAGATTTTAAGTCACTTTATAATTCCAAGTGTTAAGTATCTTAATTGTGTTGTTTTGTGTTCAAAAAAGGCTCTCAATACAGCTTGTTTATAAGCTGCTTTAATTAAGTAAACCTAAAAAGTTAATTAGTTAAGAGAAAATCACAAAAATCACTCTCAAATACACCACAGCTTATTTTATGGATGATAAGCCAGTTCTGGATGGGCTTATGGACACTACTAGCTTGTTTTATACAAGCTAGAGCTTGTAGATTCTTGGTTTAGCCTGTTTTGAGCAAGGGTGTTTGTAAGTCTCTCTTTTTTTACTTTACGTATTTACTACAGAATGATTATAGTACTTATTGTTACCTATATTTGTTATTTATGCTTTATTATGATGTTTAGTGCTTATCTTGCTTAGTTGTTAGTTTAAAAGTGATTTGTGCAATTCTCTTAGTTAGTACTGTTAGTTCATTTGTTAAAACTGTTAGACTAATTCAGTTTATTTAAGTGCTTATTCTTGATTATAAGTGTCTTATTGTGTTCTTTGATAATATGTTTTTAACAACTTAGGACCAAATCAGCTTAAAATAAAAAGAAAAAAATGACTTTTGAAAACTTTAAGAGGTTTTTAAAGCTAGCGGTACTAACTTAGAACTAGCGGTACTAACTC
This sequence comes from Tanacetum coccineum, assembly GCA_026074375.1. Taxonomy (NCBI): domain Eukaryota; kingdom Viridiplantae; phylum Streptophyta; class Magnoliopsida; order Asterales; family Asteraceae; genus Tanacetum; species Tanacetum coccineum. The sequence goes on along the minus strand of BQNB010106621.1, from coordinate 6,266 downwards.
AAAGCTAGCGGTACTAACTCCAAGTTAGTACCGGTAGTTGAACTGTTGGATTTTTAACTGTCTTGGGTTCTCCAAGTCATATTTCATTAGCTTTAAAATGATCTAATAGATAGTCTTAATAAGTTTTAAATTAACTTTATAATGTTTTTATGAATTTCAAAGCATATGTCAAATTTGTGGTGTTTTTATGGTTTGTGATGCTATTCTTTGATTTTAAGTTTGGGATGTTTAAGAGTTGTTTTGTGTCCATTTTAATCATTAGATCTACATTAATATTGGTCATAAAGGTTTTGAATCTGTTTTATAGGTTTAAGAGCAAATGGGTCAAAAATGTCTAAAATTTCCTATTTATGGTTCAGTTTTCACCAATTTTTGATCTCACTTTTAGGTTAGTTAGATTAGGTTTTAGGTTATGATTTTTTGAGCATAAGCTCATTGGAGGGTGAACTAAATCTGTTTGAGGTTTGTTTAAAGTTTTGAGCTTATTTCAGTAGCTTATTTTAGGTCTAAAAGTGCTTATTTTCATTAAAATCCAAAAAATAGTAGTGTAGTCATTTGTGCTTATTGTGCTTATTTCAGTGGCTTATTTAAAAAAGTGAATAGGTGGGCTTAATAAGGACTCATTAGTGAGCTTATTTCCAAAAGCCCACTTTTCAGTTTGGCTTATTGGTGATTTTAGCTTATTTTGAATTTGGCTTATTTAAGAAAAAGTTAGAGTTTACTACTTTTTGATGCAAATTGAGTTAAGTTAAGTTGTGTTTGGTTGAAAAAGCTTTTTGGAATCAGATTAAGCAACATATAAGCTTTCCAAAACATCTCTCCTTTTTGAATTTGAGCTTATTTTGAGTTTGTAGTGTCCAAAATACCAAAAACCAAAAGTTTAAGCAACTTTCTGCAATCAGCAGCTTATTTGGCTTTTTGGAGCTTATAAAGTGCTTATTTTCGCAAGGTGTCTTTATTAAAGTTGCTTAAAAACATGTTGTGAACAACTTTCGTGTTTTGCGTTTTGGCTAAAAACGACTTTTTAAAATCAGCACTTTTTGGGGACTTGGACTAAAATCGGGATTGGGGTTCAGGGTAGGAAAAAAAAATTAATTTTGGTCTTTTGTCACAAATAGTCCCTGTCGTTAGTCCATTGTTAGTCCTTGTTAGTTTTAGTTTAATTATTAGTTAGGTTTAGTTTTAATTAGTTTAATTAAGCTTTAACCATTAGATAAAATTTGGGGCTTTTAATTTTGTTAAATTTCTGCACTTTTTCTCCACTTAGTGTAATTTTTATAAAAAATTTAGGTTTTTAGCCCTCGTTTTTCGTGCCCGTTTTAGGTTTTAAGTTATATAGCTTTCGTTTTTAGGTTTTATTTAATCGTTTTTGTATATTTGATTGGTAGAAATAGAAAACTCATCATATCCTTGTCATATTCAAACATCAATCATCACTCCGTCATTCGATTTTCCATTCAAGCCTCGTTGGGACATAACGACCCGGGAAATCATACTTCCGGCTACATATATATTTTATTTTGGTGAACTTTTAACCATTCCTTGTGCAAAGGTAATTGGTTGAGTGTTTGCTTATATATTATATATATATATTATTGACGAATCAGACTGTATTAACGTCTTGAAACTAAAATCTTTCCTAAAAAGGAATCTATAAATGATAACTTTTAGGAAAAATGTTAGGATTCAACGAAGAACGTTATAATTTCACTAAGTCGTTTTTGATAAATAAACCAAAACACAAACACACATGGATGTCTTTCTATATTAAGCGTTCATGCAATATTTAGTATACTTTCTGTTTTCCTAAGACGCGTTATTTATCTAGGTCGCGGCTAGATTTCTATATCATCTTTTATTTACGTGATTTACCGGTCGCTCATCTTACTAAGGTGAGTTCATAGCCTCACGTTTTTACTACTTGCTTTACTATTTGGGGTAAGAAACATTGCTTTCTTTTAAACATTGGATACAAATGCCTTACATTTTTCCCAATCTTGTTTACGTGTTGCCTAAGCAAATGTTGAAACTTGTATGCCTGAGTTATCATGAACCCTTAGTTACTTATGATCAATTGGATTGGTAAGTGAGCACGAGTGTTGTAAATAGATCTATTGGGACCAATCATCCCCGTCCGTTTAAGTATCTCTTACATGATCAATGGATGTATACCATGTCGAGTTATACGGTGAAGCGCCATGTTGGCACCCTTCAGGGCAAGTTTATTTAGCATTTTGCATGCTCCCATTACATTTAGCCTCGGTATCATGAGCTTAGCGCAACGTAGATGCCTTTTTATGTGATATTGTATCTGTTATAATAGTCACATGCGTTTTGCAAAATTTATGGTCCACTCTTATATTAAATTCAAACCTATTAATTCACCAACTTATGTTGACGTTTTAGCATGTTTTTCTCAGGTGCTTAGCTATGGATGTCTTTGCTTGCTTTATGGTGTTGCCTTGCTTTGGACCGATTTTCAAGAATTATTATTATCTATGTTAGCATCATTTTCAATCTTTAAAACCTTTTATTCGCTTCCGCATATTATCTAAGAACCTATGTAAAACATTAACTATTTTATTTAATGCAATGATGTTGGATTTCTAAACGTACCCTTAGAGGTCGTTCTTTGTATCTTGTGTGATGTATATTATGACGTCACGACCCTGGACACGTGTTTCTGTATAGCCCCGTTTGGGGGTGTGACAATTCCCCTGGTTTGCTCAATAATGGAGAAGAAACATGTGATAACTGGCTAAGTCGTCATCCAAGAATCATCCACTGAAACTCCTAAGAGCTCCCGGGCTTCTTATCATCAAATATAACCTGTAAATCAAAGATAAAGACAACTACACCTGGCGTAAAATCGGCAGGATAACGATACATACAACGAAACTTTTAGGGTTGACTCTATAAACGCAGTAAAAAGATAGGATGAATTTGTTAATATAATCAAGGTTTTCTGCAAGTTTTCAAGAAAATTACAAATTTTGGAAATTATACAAAATTAATTTTTCAAAAATACTAAAAATTCAAATTTTCACAATTCTAGAGACGTGACGCCATCAGGAAAAATCCTGACGCCATCTCCAAACACTGTGAAAAATTCACATTTGTTTTCTTGAAAAAAAATGCTTCCAGCAATTCTATGAGTTATTTCCTGCAAAAGTACTTCATAAAACCTGAGATTAATTATCACAAACATATGACTCGAAACTAACACAAGACGCGAATTAATCTAAATAATTTATTTAATATGTTTGAAATAGTTCTTATAAACTGGACATTTCTTTAACAAGTTTTATGAAATACCTTTGATTGCAAGTAAGACGAGGTTAAAGACAAAACAAAGCATGATCAAATAATAACCCAAACATATAAAAACAAATGAAAAAGAATAAAACACACAAGACACTCCTAAAATGCATTAAATTAAAAGAATTGGGTTGCCTCCTAACAAGCGCTTTTGTTTATTAGAGAGTCTTTTAGCTAGACTCGGAGTCACACGTCCTTACATGAATCCTCCTTCGTCTACCCTACTCTTCATCTTGATTAGGCATTGAATTGCTTCAGTCACGCTCTTGTCACGCCTATATGCGGGCTCTAGATTCAAGCTATTTGAGTAATAGGTTTTCTCATGGTCACCGTCATCCCCTGTTATGATGATGGGTGGTATGTTGTCCGTTTTCAAGATGTCTTTATCAATATGCTTGAACCTTTCCATTTTGTGAGGCATCTTGAATGTGATCTTTTCCTTATATTTTTCAAACTTGACATCCCCTTCATCTTTATCATAAACAAGCCCAGTCTCTTTCATGAATGGTTTTCCTAATATCATTCCTCCTAAATAATGTTCTATGATGCTTGTGGTGTCCTAAAGCACGACAAAATCGCATACGTAAGTAAAGTTTCCAACAAAAACCTTCAATCCTTTAACCCTTCTTACAAAATTTCTAATTTTCTCGGGATTTGATGGTTTCCTTATAGACTTAAACCGTTCACTCATGATCCAGTAGTAGTTAAGTCTGGACATTACATTAATTTGGTAAGCCTGGATCAATGTAGGCTTGCCTCTTAAGGAATTGGCCAACCATGCATGAAATTTTTTGTTATCCAGATTCCCCGTTTTTACCTTAGCGTTAACCTCAGGATGTCGCGGGTTTTTCAGAAGCCACTCGTGATAGCTTAGTTCTTCAATCGTGGGGAAGGTTTTGAATTATTTTGGGTCGTCCTCCTCTTCCTCTTCAGTTTCTTCATCAGACTCTTCACTTTCCTCTTCAACTTCTTTTGTTCTGACAGTTATGCTATGATCATCTCCCTTAGCTGCATTAGGCTCCATGATCTCTTCTTCCTTGGGCTCGTCTTCTTTTCTTAGAAGGACGATTAAATTAATGAAGTGAACGCATTTTGGGGAGGATGGGCTCCTGTTTTATTCTTCTAAAGATGATTGAGATTGATATTTTAGAGAGATCAGTTTCGATGGGTTTTGATTCCCTTGCTTCGGGGTACGTCCTTCTTGAGGTGGCCAATGGATATGGCATTCACACGAGCCATGGAGTCTCCCGCAGTGTTACAAGCGGGCGTGTTATCAAACCTTTCAGAAACGACCTTACATAAAGTGTTGATTTTATTGATCACATCATCTTATTGTTGTCTCAGTTGAGTCCCAAGACTAGATAATCATTTCTCTTGTCGAGAATCAAAATCACTTAGTACCCTCTCAAGCCTCGTTTGATAACGGGAGGAGTAAGTGGAAACCAAGCCATTTTGTGGACTTGTAAAGGTTTGTGTTCATGCCCAATTGAAGTCTGGTTTATCCTTCCAAGCATTAGTGGTTTCGTTGAAGTTTCTTGGCCCTTGGTTTGTAGTGAACTGCTTACCTTCCACTTCGTTACTATGTGAGGATGCATAATTAACAAAAGCTTGCTCAGGATTTTTCATGCAATATTGAGCGTCGTGGGGGACCACTACAGATCTCGCATGAAGAAGAAATTTTATTCACTTGAACAAATGATTTAGGAGCAAGACGAGCTTCCATCAAGCATTGGACTTGAGTTTCGAGCTCGATGAGACGACAGTTAGATGTACTTGGGACATCTTGAGGCAAAGAGATTGCCTTGACCGGTTTAGCGAAGACCCTTGGGTCATTCAAACTTTCGTTGTCATAGAGGGCTAGGTTCTCTAATAGTGCCCAGTATTCTTTGGCGTTTCTGTCACGAAGCTTACCCCCAGCTTACTGATCGATGGTTCATCTTGTGGCGCGATTAACATGGTCATAAAAGATTTGCTTGGAGCCAAAGAACGATGCCATGATGGGGGACTTTTTGGAGTAAGTCCTTGAAACGAGTCCATGCTTCAGAAAGAGATTCACCTTAATGTTGTTGGAATGTCATTCCGAAGTTTTGCAATCCTTCCCGGTGGAAAGAATTGAGCAAGGAAACGAGTAGTAAGATCCTCTCAAGTGGAGATGGATCCTGCAAGAAGACATTCAAGCCAATTGCTAGCTTGATCACGAAGGGAAAATTAAAATAAATGCAGGCGCGTCCTTTCCCTATTTGCAACATCAAGGTTAAGTGATTCCACTTGTTTGAGAAGATCCTTCCCATGGAGGTCAACGAAAAGATTTACAAAAACAAAGGGAACAAAGAAAAGATAGACTCAAAGAAAGCTGATAAAAGAGAATAAAATCTCACTTGAAAGGAATCAAGCGAGTAGACCTAAGCTAGATAAAGTTCGAAAGCTAACTATTCCCCGACAGCGGCGCCAAAAACTTGATGTGCGGTCATTGAAAACTCACAAGAAGTTTTACAACTCCCTAGGCGGTGTACCTAACTGTTGTAGTGTAGTATAGGTAAGACTCGGGGGTTGTTATCGTTTTCTAGAGGAATAGGTTGGGAAGGCTTAAACAGAATATAATAAAGGTCTAAGGGTTGAGGGAAAATTATTTTTGTATTTTTATATTTTTAGAAAGCAAGTAAAATTCAGGTTTTGAGAGGTTGGTTTTGGTTTTATGTAACACCCCCAAATTGGGTCGCAGCGGAATAAGGGTCCAGGGCGTGTTACTTCATAGATCAATAACACAAGATATATATATATATATAAAACGACCAAAAAGTCGTTTAAAACCGATACATTAGATTTAACAAAGTATTTGTTACATAAGCCCGAAGCTTCACTTGTTTACTTGTTCAAATTACAAAGATTTCTAGCCCATAACAGATATACAAAATGTAATGCGACAAAATCTTTAATGCATGATATCC
>BQNB010106620.1:0-23348 GCA_026074375.1 Tanacetum coccineum | reverse complement strand
GGCCCTTTCACTATAACCGAAGTTTTTCCATATGGCACTGCCAAATTATCACACCCTGATGGCTCATATTTCAAAGTGAATTGCCACCGTCTCAAACATTATTTTGGAGGGGATATGCCACCGTTGGTTATCCCGGATCTCCAAACTTTCCCTAAGGACAAATAAATTCAGGGATCGAGTCAAGCTTGCGACTCGGTGAACAAAAACAAGCCGCTTCGTGGGAGTTCACCCCATGCTTATCCTTTTCTTTCTTCTTTCTATTTTCTAACAAATGTGTTGTGATGTGTTGAGGCTAGCTTCTTCCGTTCTTTGTGTTTGTTGTTTGTTGTGATTTTTGTAGGATTGAACCAACAATTTTTGAAGCCTCTCATGTTCGGTGTTGTGTCCCGTATCACTCGAGCTTCCTATCCTTTGTTTGCAATTAGTTTGGGGAAATCCGATATCCTTTCATCATTATCGATTCACATTTATCTTTGCATAATTAATAAACGGCTTAGATTTGCGTAGAGACCCGCCTTAAACATTGAGGACAATGTTTCGTTTTAGTTTGGGGAGGGAATCTATCGATTTGATGTTACCTGCTTATTGTTTTGTTCTCACGTACCCGTTTTCCCACAAAAATAGCAAAAATTTTAAATTTTTAAGTTTTTATTTGTAGGAAAAAATGAAAAAATGAAAAAAAAATATATTAGTAGTTGAAAAAATAATAAGTGTTAAGACACGAATGTAGGTTTTCCGTTGGTGAGAATAAGAAGTAATTTTTGACCCGATCGAACGTGTTGAGTTCTAGCTTTTACCCTTAACAATTAATGATGATAGCTTGTGCTAATCTCAAGTAGATTTTAAATATGCCGAGTTGGATTTTATATAGGCTAAGTATTTGCGAATTTCTTTATTAGAGGTTTTAAATTGCAAAGAACAAGAGATGATAGAGTAGAATATAAGTTGTGATGCTAAACATAGAATAGTTGGATTTCTTTAAGGCTCATAAGTGTTAATTGTGGCTTTTTCTCCCATTAGCTTGTTTCACTTTTATATATAAATGTTTAATAAATAGAGTTGTGCGGTTTTTTGGTTAATAATTAGTTAATAGAAGTTTTCTTTAGTTCCTTTGTGATTAGGATGAGTACACATCAGGAATACTTAATTTGGCATACTATATGTATCATATTAATAAATATTTTGCTTATTCCTTAAAGAGCCTTAGGGTATATGGGATAAGTAGAATTCAATAATAATCCAAGACTGATAAAAGTTTGCTGCATCTTGCCGGCTCACAACCGATGTTACAGCCTTCTAAAAGGTCGAGGAAGTTACCGAGGTCGAAATATGTTTGCTACATCTTGTCGGAGGCGTGGCCGATGTTGTAGCCTTCTAAAGGACTGAGGTTTAATAATGTTGCTTAATTTTTTGTCTTATTTTGTACCTTAAAGAGCCTTAGGGTATATGGTGCAAAATAAGGATTGGTCGCATTCATGTCTTAAAGGAGCTTTAGGGTATATGAATGAATGGTGGCTTGCTTAAGTAACCTAATTATAAAGCAAATTTTGGTCGCATCGATGTGGAACTTTAATTCTTAATGACATTTGATCTTTTGAAAAGGGCTAGGAGCTAATTATTGCACTTTTAACCGTTACGCTTTATTTTTGGAATTAATAAGTATCAAAATAAAGTCTTAAAGAGCCTTCGGGTATATGACTTAAATAAAATCTTGAGATACAAAATTAGGAATAAGGGAGGAAGAGTAAGTACACAATTACCTTTTATGAGTAGTGTTAGCATCATAACTTGTAATTTACAATGATCTTGTTTTTAGGCTTAGTATGGGAAAAGTGAAAAGTCGGGGATGACGAATTTATCTATTAAGACACTTTTCAAGTGCTTTTTGTTCCATGATCCTTAAAGTTACCAAAAAGGTAATGAAAACAATACATTATGTCAACACAAGAATAAGTTGTAGTTAGGTAGTTAATTATTAAAAAAAAATCATAAAAGGAGAAAAAGTTTTGAAGTTTTGAGGTATTTGGTTATAAGGCATGTAATATTGCGTGAGGACACGCAATCGTTTAGTTTGGGGAATTTTGATAGGTGTAAAATACACATATCCGTTAACACCAAAAATGACCCTAAATGACCAAAAACACACTTAAAATGGCAAAGATATACTTGTTTTTGTGTTTTGTGTGTGCAGGTACGGATAAGACAAAAATCACAAGAAAACCGTCAAAAACGGGCAAACACGAACACGGGAAACGGAAGAGCACAAAAGAAGCCGGGAAATCAAGCCATAGTCAAAAAGTCAACCCTTGGTCAACTCTCAGACAAAAACCCAAAGTTACAATACTAGTCCCTCAAGTTTCCAAAATTACACAAATGATCCCTAAAAGCTAAATGGGCTTTTACCTTTCCTTACCCGGACCCAAAAATAACAATAAACCAAAAGTCCAAGCCCAATTACCCATACCCGGCCCAAAACCCTAAACCATAACCCTTAATAACTAAGTCCAGGGACCGAAGATGCCAAGTTTGAAAGTTGTATTACACTTGGATGTGTATTACATTTACACTTCACAAACAGAGGGACCAAGTTTGCCAATAACCCAAACTAATCCCCTTTTACCTTCAGTTAAAAAGACGCGGGAAATGCTGTTACCACTATTCACCCGTCACTCCCATTTTACCAACATGATCAAAACAAAGGGCAAGCTTAAATTAGAGGGTACAAAGGACAATTCATGGGATCATTTACACATGGGCAGAGTTAGACGTCACAAGCCTTTCTCATTGGTCATTACCCATCAAAGAGAGGACACGTTGGATTGAAGATAGCACAAGAGATGAGATATTTTACACTCTACACACTCACAATGGAAGCACAAATGTCTCAATCATGGATTGCCACGCTGGCAATCCGTGTGAGTTCATTTATGATCTAACGGTAGAAATGTAGCATCCAATGATTAGTAAATGATCAAGGGTCAAGGTTTGGAGGAGCGTCTAACCATTTTTGAGCCTAGAAGCTTCAGTGGTTGTTATAAATAGCCACACTCTCACACACACAAGGCACCTTAGACTAGCTTTTATTTTTTTCTTTAGTTAAAAATGTATTTTCAGCTTTTAGTAGTATAATTGTTAAGTTTAATGTAATTTCTCTTTTGAAGCATTGTAATCATTTTTAGTAATTAATAAAATCCTTTTTAGAACTCTTAAACTGTTTTTCACTATAAGCTTTTATCATTTCAAATATCAAGTAACTATGTCAAAAGCTAGTAATAAGCTCATTATAGCTCTCTCAAGTCTATAAGCTTGAGATTGAGCTTAAATAAGACTTAATCATATTTAAACTTTACAATCAGATAAAACTTATACCTTTGCTTAATTAGATTATGAGCATATGGAAGGGAGGCTAGCAAGGGATGAGCCTCTATGGACTTAACTGGCTTATTTTAGGATAAGCCAGAGCTTGTAGATGCTCATTTGAGTTTAAGCTTCTGTTTAGCTGAAGCATCTTGTAAGCTCTACCTTAATTTCCTTGTCATTTAAATTCTAGCTTAATATTTACTTAATTGCTTAATTAGCTTTGCTTATTTGCTTATATTGTTACTTATTTGAGCTTATTTTTGTTTCATTTGGATCATTAATCAAGTTTTCCTATCTGTTTTTAGTTAATTTAGTTTAGAGTTTAGCTTTTCACAACTTGTCTTCAAAAATTCATAAAAAACCAAAAATATAGTTTGAATAGTTGTAGATATTGATTTTAGCTTAAGTGATTATTGATTTATGTTTATTAAGGTTGATATAAGCTAAGTATAATCTGGTAATAAAGTTTTGCTAGATAGATTTTCATTTCATAAGCTCTAACAATTCTGTCAGTAGAATAAAGGGGTGTTTGGTTTAGTCTTGTTTGACCACCAGAAGTCAAAGGAACTTTAAGATTTCTTTTTGGATAGTTAGATTATTACATTTAATAAGGTTTAGAGTAGATTTGAAACATTAGTTTAAGTTTATGAAGATTTTATGGCTTAATAGGTTTGCCTGTGCACCAGGGGAGATATCTCTATTTCTTTGTTAAGCTAAAATTGGATCTAAGCTTTTTAGGCTTGGTTTGTGTTTGCATTGTGTCAAGACACTCTCATTAGGAGTGTGTTATGCAGTCTTGACCAAAAAGGTCACCTGCATTAGTGATTTTGTGCTTTTGCATATTGCATCAGTAGTAGTAACTTAGGTTGCTACTGCTGACTTTTTCTAGTTTCATTTAAGCTAGTGTTTGTAGCTTTTAGGATCTAAAATTCAGTTGGATTATAGATTTCACATAGCTTAATATAGATTAGAACTTGTTTTTCATTATAGTTTTTCTTCATGTCTGTCCTAAAACCATGAAAAACCAAAAATAGTAGTTTAGCTTTTAGATTTTAAGTTCTAGCTTAATTTATTATTGATCTATGCTTTGTTAAGCTTGTTTTAGTGCTTGGTCGTTTGTAATAGAGTTTGTCAAGGATTTTTCATTTTACAAGTCTTATTGAAATCTATCAAAACTAAAGGAGTGTTTGGTTTAACTCAGTTTGACCTCTTAAAGTCAAACTGAGTTGTGATCTTTGCTTGAGTGAGTTTTATAATCATTTTTAATTAATTATGAAATAGTTTTCATAAGTTAGTTTTCAAAATTTAATAAGTTTGAGCTTATTTTGCTTGTGTCAGCACCAGGGCAATTTATTTTTCTTCTAGCTTGTTAAAATTTGATCCAAGCTTGTTAAGGCTTGGTTTGTGATTGCATTGTGTTCAAAAGCACTCAAATAGAGTTTGTAATGCAGGAGAAACCATTTTTGAACACCTGCATATTAGTTTTGTGCCTAGTCATTTGCATCAGCAGTACTAACAACATTTAGTACTGCTGTCTTTTCCAAAAAAGCTTTTAAGCTAGTTTAATTAGCTTTTAGATTTTAAAATTCAGTAGACATTTAGGTTAAATATAGCTTAACTTAGATTAAATCTTGTTTTCTAATTTTTAGCTTATTCTCTTAGGTACATTTGTTATCAAAAGTTCATAAAAGCCTCAAAAAGTCAAAAACAGTAGTAATGTAATTTAGTCTTTTAAATTTTGAATTTTAAGTTGTAGTATCTTATTTTCTTGCTTGAATTTATGGCTTATGATTAGATTAATTAGTTTTCATAAGCTCAGCTTAGGACTTGGCTTATTTAGCATTTGAGCTTTTCTTAAAATTGTGCTTTTTGAATTGTTTCCTGAGTTTAGCACTTTGATCTTCAAATTCAGATAGTGTAGAGTGTTAGTGGCCAAATAAGCTGATTAGAATTAGCTTGTAGACATCTTAAGCTACCTAGAACAACCTGTGGTTTGTAATTTGAGCTTAGTTTGAGCTTTGTGCAAGTGTTTAAGTGGAAACAAGAAATTTTGAGCTTAAAAGCTCACTTACTGCATCAGCTTATTTAACAAGCTCTTTTAGAGCTTAATATTTGTTTTCAGCTTATACTCCTTTCATTAAAGTTGTTCAAAAAAGTGAGTTTTATAAGTTCCAGCTTTTGGTTTTCAAAAATAATAAAAATAAAAAAAAAGTGCAAAAAGGGTGTTGCCAGTCTCGAACCCACGACCTCTCCCACACAATACACACGTCTTACCAATATGCTACAATAGCTCATCCATCCACTTCTCTCCACATTTAATACTTGTATACATTTTAATTTTCCTTTTCATTACAAGTCATAGCCTAATAAGCTATTTTCACAGCTTATTCGATAAGCTGAGCTGCTTTTTTTATTTTTATAGTAAACCTTGTTTCATTTTAGACTTTTCCTGAATTTTTTACATGTTTCCCTTTATTTTATTAATTTCTAGGATTTTTCGTAGATTTAAAATTTAGAAAATCAATAAAAAATATAAAAATAACTTTTAAAAATACAAAAAAAAATAGTTTTTAGCATTAGACTAAATACTTTTAGGTTTACATTCAGAAAAATCATTTTCAGCACTTTTAGTTTTTTATTTTCAGTTTTGAGCTTTCATTTTTAATTTAAAAAATAGGAATTTAATTTTAAGAATAGTTAAAAATAGTTTTCTTAGTGTTTATAATATTTTAGACTTTTCTAAGTTTAAAAATCACTTTTCTTAATTTTTAGGACTTAATTTGCTATTTTTTAGGATTGAATTAGATTAAAATAGTTTTTTAATTCATAATAAATTAAAAAATAATCAAAAAAATAATTTTCTTTTTCTTAAAATTTTATTTAGACTTATTTTAGGTTTAGAAATTTTGTTTGCATTAAGAGTTAGTTTTGCTTATTTTGCTTAATTGTCGCGTTTTAATTGGTTAGTGTTTAATTGTTTTTAATGCTAGTTTCTAATTGTTTCTTTTAAAATTTTGTAGAATAGAAAATTAAAACCAACGTATATCCCAATCAAATCATTGTCCAGCATCAACGAGTACTCAATTTCACAAGTCGTTGGGGAAACGACCCGGGAAATCATACTTCCCGGTTAAGATACGTATTATATTATACTATATATATTTTGTAGAATTTCCTTTTTACCTTTGTCCTCAAGGGTGAATTGGTAATTTTATATTATATATATTTTACGCTTATCAAAAATTTTGGCAACGACCAAGGAAAGCAAACTTCCCGGTAATCATACGTATATTTTTATTATTATATATTTGTATAAGAATTTTCCTAGAGGGCTACTTTGGGAATTATTCTCTATACTTTTGTGTATTAATATAATATAGTGTATAAAAACTATCAATTAAGGATACTAACCAAAAAATGAATCTAAGTTAATAAAGGAGTTCAAAAACACTTGACATAGTATGGTATGATGATAATAGTAAAAAAATCTGCGTTTATAAATGTGAAAGAAGATAGAGACAAAAGTGTTGTTAGAGGGCCCAACACGACCCCTTTTAAGTCAGTTAATAATGACCCATTTTGACCCATATATGTTATTTACGCTAATTTAAAACTATGTATTTTGACATTAATTAGAAAGTTTTCATATGTGTGATCAACCAATGTAGAACAAGTTGCATGTTTGAGTTGTTGGTTAACAATATTGAAATATTTGCTTCAAAATATAGATTTAAGTTTGTGTTTATGTTAACTTTAAGATGGACAATCAATACAAAGCATAGTATAGCATGGTTGCTTAATGAGTCCACTATTACAAAGGGGCCACTGTTTGATTAACGTCACAACATAGCAATGGATACTCTCTGATTTCTAACAATTTTTGTATAATAAATTACTATATCCGTCCCAAATAAGTGTCAAATTTGACTTTTTAGAGTCAAACTGGTTCAACTTTGACCTTACCTAATTTTGTGTGTTATATAATATTCGATGCAAAATATATGAATCAATTGTGTTTGAAGTTTATTTTTTATTGGTATAATTTTTATCAAGTGTTATATAACAAAATAAATAAATATTTAAGGTCAAAGTTGAACCCGTTTGACTTGAAAAGTCAAACAGGACACTTATTTTAGTATCTCCTTTGCATGTGAAAAATATTTGCAAGGTGTTATACAAGATGGACTACCTGTTTGCATTGGTATTTCATCTTTACTTCTATTCAGTTATATTTGTGCTGTGTTATTTTAGTCCAATAATATATGTGGTTACTCTTATTATGTCTTGCATAAAAGGATATGAAACATTGTTAACAAGATAACCTCCAAACCTATTTTGGCCAAATGAAAGCTTTTTGTTATTTAAACAACCTGCTAAAGCTATTCATTATTTTTAATTATGGTTCTTACCAATTGATATGTTCAACACACGACTAAATGAAATAACTCGATTTATGTCATATTTCTCTTTCACTACTTTAAGCTGATTTTTTGTTTAACTAACAAAAATATTTACATTAATAAAACGGTTAAGACCCATATATTATTAGATGTTTCATGAATTCTTATGTGTGTTTCTTTTACGTTAGATCAAGGTATTTGGTTTTCTCATTTCTTTGAATGTTAAGTGAACCATTACGTAGACTATTAGTTTTTTAGGTTTATCAAATTTAATTTGAATATATTACTAGACTGCTAGAGTTCTTCAAGATACAATAGGCCATTTTTTAGCTTATTATTGGGATTATTATTTTTTTGTATTTCCAAAATAAAATGATCCATTTTTAACTTAATAAATGTTTTAGCTTATTTATTTTTTCACATAATAAGCTCTTTTCAAGAAGCCAAGATAGAGGTGCTTTTATGAAAGGGCTTATTCAGAGGTCGAGCTTGTATGCTAAAAAGCTTGAGCACTTTGAATAAGCTAACATACCCTAAATTCATATGAAAAGATATATGAGTACAGGGTATGTAGTTAGAAGTTTTTTCTTTTTTTTATAAGAAAGGTGCTATTTACACATCTAAGCCACATACTATCTCACATAATACCTCACATGTCTTGAAGGATGCTTGAACCCACAACCTTTTAATTGGCACATAGGGCTAGGCCAAGGGCCTTTTGGTGAAGAACTAACTAAGAAAATAAGTAGGAAGGCTTTGTGAAGTGGTGATCAATAGTAGTATCTGGATATATTTGAACTAGATCATCATATTATGTGGTGATCATAAAGTAAGAAGCTTTTGTAGTGTGGTGAGTTCATCAATCTACAGGTTTCGAGCATTTGTAAATGAATACTTTTAGATAATTTTTAACCTGTTTAATTTTTATCTTATATTTAAATTCTACACTCTAAAGATTAAAATTAACCCAAGTTGACCAGTTTCATCTTAATGGGCCAACTTTGCATCATGAAATCATTTAAGTGGTGTGTCTTTTTTTTGTTAACATGATTTTGCTCCATTTTAAAATCATGTTTTGATTTATTCTTTTTTACGTGTAGCTATTGAGGTTCTTAACAGTGATCTTATAAGTAGATTTGCAACCCGGCCATTCAATACGTATGCAAACAATACTATGATGATAATATTTTTGATTTAAGCTTCCACGCTCATTGACCCATTTTCATACAGCTCATTTCAATTTTAATCATATTTTGGCCCATCCCACCTTTAATTTGTTCCAAGTTAGTAAAGGATATTAGTTGATGAGCTTTTTTTGTTTGTTATTTTAGCAAAATATCTTCTTTTAATAATATATCTAATTCTATTTTAAATCCAAGTTGAAAGCTACTATGAGTTCAAAGTTGTGCCTGAAGTGCTTCATCCGTTTTGTTTAATCCTGAGCTGACAAAGATGACTGGTACTACTGCTGCGCATATTCGATCAACGCGACATAAGGTTGTTGTTTGGTCAGGCTTTATATGTCCTTTGATATTTTACATATACGCGTAACTTTGACTGTATATAGCGGGGTGGTGATGATGATTTTTGTTGTTGTTAATTTCTATCATTTGATTGACAAGAGGCTTATTTTTAAAGCTGAGATGTCTTACAACATTACAAGTGTCCAACTGGATACATTATATTATTTTAAGGTTGTGAAATGATGGTGATACTATTATTATACAACAAATGATCAAAGATGTTGAAAAGGTGGTTTTGCCTTATCTATGTTACAATGCTTATGTTTGGTTGATGATCTCTTCATTGTTGTTTTAATTCTCTTGGTGCATAATTAGTTTAATTGTGTATTTGTCAAAGCATGGAATGGAATGTTTAACTGTGTATTTTTGTTGTTGTTTTGGAGATGAAAACACCTTTGTGTAGTAAAGCATCAATTTTATCGGGAAAATGATGAAAATCATAGTTTTCAAGGTCTGTTAATCATTAATTTGCTAAAGTGCTCGAATCACAATCGTGACTCTTGATTCACTTTCTAATTGTTACATATTGTTAATGAAGAATATTTTTACAAGGAGATATAAACTAATGCCAAGTTGTGTATTTGCCATTTAGGTTTCATATTGGTTATACTATACATATTTTTAACTTATATTTGAAGTTAAATATATGTAACAAACCTGTGTATTACACAAGTCTTAAACTAGTGGAGTATCTATTAATTATGAGTCTTGTTTCTTATTTTTTATATTAAAATAATATATAACAACTTAATTTATTTATAAATAAATACATAATTTAGTTTTCTCTCTTATCACTTTCTTTCATACTAAATTCAAATTCAATTCCAATTCCAATCATATTTACAAACCAAACGCACCCTTAGATTAAAGATATAATGGTATCATCATTTTGATTAAAAATTAAATTAATACTCTATCATGTAGGTAATGCAACCCACTATTACATATTTTTTTTAAGCGCACCAGGTACCATAACAACATAACACCGTCACCTCAGCGCCACATCAGATTTAACATTTCAACAAGGCATACACTCTATAATAACTCTAATCTTAGCACCCCATAATACCATTTTTAAGACCCACTATTTTTTTTCTTTTTTTTATTAACAAATACTAATTATTTAATTCAATTAAATTAATACCAAAATTATATTAAAAAAAGATAATAATTAAAAAATACCTTTTTTGGGCCACTTTCTTTCACCTATTTCTTCATTTTCGTGAAGCCACCGAGACACAAAAAAAAACACACACACACACACACAAACAGGTACTACACACACACTCTTAATCAACACACACACACACATACAATTTCAACCACAAACATATCTATTTAAAAGAAAATAAAAGAAAGTGTTGGCGTTAGCCACCGTTGGTGGCTCAACTTAGACCCCAAACGGCCGTTCTGGCCCACTAACCACCGGCGGTTATCATAACTGCCTGGCTCCGGCGTTATGCGTCCTTACTGCTCTAAAGTAATATATGTGTTATGGAATTATATATATCATGGGGATGCAATTAAGGGATATATATATTTTCTACTTTTATTCTTCTTTGTTCTTTCTTCCTTGATCATCAACTACGCATCTCATCGCCACCGTTGACTAACAACTAACGACTAATGACACGTTCAATTGTGGAAGCACAACAAGGGATGATATGAAAAATTTCATATAGTGAGTTATCTGACCAAATAGATGATCTTTATGCAACCACTATATAAAGATAGTGTATCAATTTTTAGAAAATCTAGAAAAGTACAAATATCAATTTTGATGTACAAATATCTTAACGTCAATACATAAGGTTTGAAACTTCGTCTTTTCATGTCGAAGGCCTATTTGATTCCCAAAAGGGGGGAAGGTACTCATTTTCGGCGCTTTTATTGGTGTTCATTTTTAAGTGATAATCTCGTTCGCTATCCGCTCGAAAAAGGTGCCTCAACTGAGATCATGTGAAGCTGGTATTAGTTAAAGCGTCAATAGAAATCTATACTGATGAGGAATTTTTTTCTATCATTTATTTATAGAAAAAGGATTCTTAGGCCAGAAGGATGGACTCATTCAACTAATATGATCCTTGTGCCTACTTAACACAGATGCCCTAAAATAGAGGACTAGTTGATCGGAAAGTGATGTGTATTATATCTCGTTTTGAATTTATAAATCGAATCAAACAAGCAAATACCAACACTTCTTGGGGATTGTTTGTACCCGGTTTACGTTTAGTTAGGACTCGGTAAGACTTGGTGTCATTCGCTGAAATGAGTTTAAAATTAAATTAAATGTTTTAAAGAACAAATTATAAAAAAGAAAATTTGTGTTGTTTAAAATCTACACGGATTTTAAAATTAAATTTAGATTTAAATAAACAAAGAAATTAGAAATAAAAATGACAAGTAAAGAAAAATCAAGATTTAAATCAATGAGACCAAATGCGTGATCACTAGCTATTCCTCTAACCTATTTCAACGACATGAATATGCTGGGGCAATGTCTAACTAGTTATACCTTAGTTGGTCGATGTGTGCATGTCTAATTTAGGTCATTATTCTCTACATACGTATCCTATAACTACTCTCTCGTCGTAACACTTGAGTGATATCTAGCTATGATTCTACAGCATTAAGTTCCTAGACTAATCTATATTCGTCTTCAATTAATTACTAAGTAAGTTGTCACATTTACTGTTCAACTATATCTCTTATAATCCATATAGTCTTAGATTTCTAATCCGTTAGGTTATCTGGGACATTAACATAAACCACTAGTGATATTTTTTTTTGAATGGCAACTTTTATTAGAAAGATTGCAAAGGAGCTAGGAAAAGTACAACGCAATCAAATAAGGATGTTAAAGCCCCACAAGCCAAGTAAACTTTAGATGACATCTTGAATTACTCCAATGATAAGGAACGAGAAAATCAACATCATCGAACAATGCTCTTTGGCGGTTTCCTTGGAAGCAAAAAAGAAGCTGGTTACGGAAATTTCACTAGCACACCAGGGACACATAAAAATGCCTTCTAGGACCCTTTAAGCTGGAGCCAACTCGAATATAATTAAACCACTTCCAACAGCCCGAATAAGAATAACAAGGCTCTAAGAAACGTTCCACCATCGACATTATAAGACTGAGAAATAGCTAAAGCCACCGTCACAGGAAAGAAATGATGGGTGTATCTTTCCTGCAAGACATTACATATCGGACATAAAGTAGATTGAACTGAATACCACATGTGAGAAGGTTAGAACTAGTGGGGAGGCGATAAAGGTGGAGTTTCCCACGCAAAAAAAACATTCACCTTAATAGAAAATAGTCTTATTCCTACTCGTAGCAACATTCTCTTTTGGAAGTAGAAACCTCGTCACAAGGTCAGACTTTTTAACACAAAAGTCCCCCACCCCGTTCAAGATCCCAAGGCCATTCTCTCATCTACCATTAGAAAGAACATTTCGATCCTAACCAAATCTGAATGTTTTCGAGCTGCTGAGTTTCCCCACCTCCCATGACATGGCGCGAAAGAGTTATAGATCTCGCCTTGCATTTTAACGGCTAACTGAACATTCCTTGTTGTTCTCCACGGGCGTAAACCTAGGGAAAGCTCATTAAAAGGTACATCACCTAACCAAAGATCTTCCAGAAGCGAGTTTGCATATGAACCAACACGAAGCTTACAATGTGATAGTAAAAGTCTAGACCTTTGAAGTTTTAAGGCCGGAAACTTCCTGAATAATAGACAAACCAATTCGAACAATGGAAAGAAGAGCGTATCTGGAAAGAAGAACCTTGATGGCTGATAAATGAAACGAATCCACAACGAATTATCATGAGAAAGAAATCTCCCAACCCATCTGAAAAGAAGCGCTCGATTAGGGCCATAAAAAAATGGGACACCTAAACCTCCATATTTTTTAGAAGCGAGCACTTTCTGTCCACTTTTCCCATGAAATCTATTATCGACACCCTTGAAACCTTACCATTAAAAATATTAACGACGTAAGATTCCATCTATGTAAACACGGTCTTCGGCCCTTGTATAAAAGCTAGGGTAGATGGGAAGTAGTGCCTTTATACCGCCTTAGTAACGTGAGACGCCTCCTTGGAGTGGGTATTAATCTTCCACTTCAAAAGCCTAGACTTAATATTACCAACCATATCATTCCCAAGCATTGATTTAGACTATTACCTCCAACCCTAAACCCCTAGTATTTGAAAGGGGCTTTCATGGATCCGAAAACCAATGGAGGCAGCCGCGCTTCATTAACCTAAACTACCGGTGACACCCACTCCTAGAAGATTGCTTTTTGAGATCTAATCTTCAACTCCGACGCAACGAGAAATAATGAAGCATTTGAATAATACTCTCCTTAAGTTACTATCTGTCTACTCACCATTAAATACCGTGTATCGTCCGCATATAAAAAGCATGAGGAATCGAGAGAGCAGAATCAATTTTTAATTTACCAGTGAAGTATACCAGGCCTCGACAGTTTAGAAACTGACAAATGGAGCGCAATTCATAACAAGAATGAAGAGTAAGGAGCCACAAGGATCCCCTTGGTTTTAGAACGCATTATGAAATTGAAATTCTGAAGTAGGACTTCCATTAACAAGAACAGAAGCCATACCTGAGATTAAACTTCCTTTTATCTAAGAGCGCCATTTAACACCGAAACCAAAAGAAAAAAGAACATCATCCAGGTAATCCCACCGGAAATGGAGGTGTAAGCTTTGGCAAAATAACTTTGAAAAACCATGGCTTGCTGCTTTTATGCCTTACACCAACCGAGAGGAAACTCATTATAATAAACGGCCCATCAAGAATTTGACGGTTAGGGAGAAATGCGGTCTGAACATCTGAAATAAGGTCCGAAATAACCAAAGATAAACGAATAGCAAGAATTTTTGTCACAACTTTATATAGACTCCCGATTAAGTTAATAGGACGAAAATCACTCACGGTCTTGGGTCCAAAACCTTTTTTCGGAATCAAAGTGATTAAAAGTGCATTAACCTTTAGCAAAGAGTTTGCCTGAAAAACACTCTACCGTGATGCAAATATTCTGGCCAATGGAATCCCAATATTTACGAAAGAATTCAAAAGTGAACCCGTCCGGCCCAGGCGATTTATTTTCGCTACAACTCCATACAGCTTTGCGAATTTCATCAGAGGACACCGGTTTTTCCAGATCAGAAATCTGGTCAGCAGTGAGGCTGACAGGGAACTGTTCACTAAATCTTAAACCATATAGTCTAGCATTTCTAATCCCGTTAGGTTATTGGACATAACACTAACCACTATGTGATATTGGTTAATATATTAATCAATCAAGTACACAACTTTTAGTTTGTTAACCTACTAATCAGCTACTATCAACGAATAGCCATGTTAAATTAAAAGGCACAAGTCTATAACAAGCATATAAAATATCTAAAACTAAAGCATAGTTATTAAAAAATTGAAGTCATCATTGGGCAAGCAAATAAATACATAACCTTCCATAACAAACATGAACTTACAATTTAAATAATTCAAAGTAATTAAGATAGACATTAAGTTTGTAACAATCAAACCAAATTAATAAAAGTGTTCTTAATGCTTGAAGTCTTCTGCTTACGATGATCACGTCTTGACTCGAACTTCTGGGATTAAGTGTAACACCTCCAAAATTTGACAGCGGAAATATAACCGAGGGTGTTACTTCCTAATACACAAGATACAAGAGAACGACCTCTATATGAGTCATTTAAAAAGTAGATCATTTGATAAATTTAAAGCAAACCAAGTTTTCAACCAAATACAATAAGAAGTTGTAGTACAAAATGTTAAGTAGTTTGAAAGACATCAAAATGATCCAAGTTATGCAGCGAAAGACTTCATAGATGCAACTCCAAATGCAAGTCATGTAAGAACTTAAGAACATGAGATATATTTGCTTAAAAATGTCAACATAAAGTTGGTGAATTCATAGATTTAAGTAAAGTATTTACAAGAAACCAAAAGTGTTTAGTGACTACTGCTTCACTTACAGTATCATGAAAAGTGTTTTGTGACTACTACTTCACTCATAGTATCATGAAAAGTGTTGTGTGACAACTACTTAACTCACAGTATCATGAAAAATGTTTAGTAACTACTTCTTCATTCACTCAAGAAAAGTGTTTTGTGACTACTGCTTCACTTACAGTATCATGAAAAGTGTTATGTGACTACTGCTTCACTCACACTATCATGAAAAGTGTTTTGTGACTACTGCTTCACTCATAGTATCATGAAAAGTGTTATGTGACTACTACTTCACTCACAGTATCATGAAAAGTATTTTGGGACTACTGTCTCACTCACAGTATCATGAAAAATATTGTGTAACTACTCCTTTACTCATAATATCATAAAAAGTGTTTTGCAATTAGTGACGTTTAATAAAATTAGTGTGGACCACAAGATTTCAAGTGTGTATGACATGTAACACATACAATGCCGAGTTTGTAAACGAGCATGTAAACATATTTGTAACCGAGCAAGAAAACAAATTTGTAAAAGAGCATGTATTCTCCCCCAAAAATAGTTCAAAAAAAGTAAAATAAGGGCTATGAGACTCACCTTAAGTAAATTAGTAACCCAAGAAAAATAATCACACGTATAACACACAACAAATCCTAACCACAACATAATTAAATAATGAGGCGCATTAGGTTTACAACAATGAGTGCACTAAATGCATATGAGATTTATAAATATCATCCTCAACCTAATATGATTATGTCTAAGGTTTTCTAAGTCCAAAATATATTTTATAACAAAAGCTAAAGTGTTTTATGAAAGAAAGTTACTAAAAATAGCTTGCTGGAAATAGGGTTTTCTTAACTTCAACGGGTCGTATCTCCTTCGTTTACTACTGTAAAAATATATTTCAAAAGTCTAGATCGAAGGTATTTGAGTTATCTTTCTAAAAGTATAAATTTTGTAAATTGTTTCAAAGTTTAAACAGTTCAAAAGTGGTCTAGAAGACATAAAGGTCTTGTTGTCCAAGGAAACAGAAAGTCTACCCGAACTTGTTTTTGTCATAACTCACTCAATTTTTATCCTTACGGGTTGATCTAATTTGCTACGTTTAAGTTAAGATGTCCACTACCAAAGTCTCAACAGGACCAAAAATCCATTCTACTCTTAATGTGGTCATAAACACGTTCAAAATCCAGGACTCTATTTTCCGCACTAATCTTGTAAAAATCATTTAAAAATTTAAACGAACCTGAATATTTTGGGGAACCCCCAAAAACTTAGCTAACACACTATACTAAGATATTTTGAAAAGTGTTTTACACATGGGTTACCCTAGAGTTTCGTTACAAGCTATCAAGTCAACCTAAAAATCTTCTCAAATCTAGAGTTTATAAAACAAGTTTTTTTAACAAGTTTCAGTTTTACACATGCATACTAAGTAGCTATAAATCATATATGAGATTTATATAATATATGAAAACATGAAAATAAAAATAATTACAATGATGGATGAAGATGGATGCTTAATGATGTAATAATACCCCAAAATAACTATAAAACCCAAGTTTTAAAGCACCAAACCCTAATCTTTTGTAAAACCCTTAACCAAATCTTGATAACCCATGTTTCTTATGGTATTTGCTGCGTTTTTAGTAAAGAGAAGGACAGAAAAATATGTTTAAAGTGTGAGAAATGAAGAGTGTTAGGTAGTTGCTTATATAGGAACACTTAGGACATGTTGAATGGTCATACATGGAGACACATAGGTTTGTAAATTTTGAAAAGGGTATGGCATCTTGTGAATCTGATTTAAGAGGTTAAGGGGAGGTTTTTGGTCATGGTTTTGGCAGCCTAGGGGGAGGATTCATTTTGAAGGGACTTGTCCATAGTTGGTGCTTGGTGTTGTGTTTAACATAATTTAGGATAGTATGGAAGATGTAAATTGGAAAGCAAGTGTTGGAGTCTCCCTTTTTGGATTGGCTGATTTTGGGGGTTAAAAAGGGAAGTGAAAATGGTTTTTGAATGCATAAATACTAGTAGATGTGTTATTACAAAGGTGGTGATGTATTAGGTAAGTTGTGCATGCATGCAAGTATCAAAATGCAAGTTTTTAGTGACTTACGTAAAAAAAATTAAAATCTTTTGCACATGAAATGTAAAATGTGGAAAACTAGAAGGGGGTTGAATAGTTTGCCGCTTTTTAATTTAATGTAATGTTTGTTTATAAAAACTTAGATTCGACTTTATGTGAATTCAATATGTAAACAATATGAACAATACAACTATATAACTAAGTGAAAGCAAGATGTAAAGTAAATATGCAAAATAAGAGATGAGAGTTAGAAAGATCAAACCACAACACAAGGATTTATAGTGGTTCGGTAACGAAGCACCTCTTCGCCCTACTCCACTCCCTGAGCACCAAACTCGAGAGTTTTCTTCACTATGTCAACAAGCTCCCTTTAGGCGGATAAAACCATACACAACTTAAGCTTACACCAATTTCCGACACTAAGCGAAATGTCGAGTTCTAATCCTAGCTAGAACCAATCTACCATACCTTTTGTACTTTGAGGACTTAAATACTAATTGCACTACTTCACTTTACCAAGACACTACCACGATCACACCAATCAAACACTACTTACTATGATCACCACGATCTAACTATACTTTCAATGATCACTACGATCTACCTATTACACGCTGTTGGGATTAAAAGACTTCTTGATGATCTTAGAGTTACTGCTGCTTAGGTGTGTGTTACTACTGCTAAGCAAAAGTTAGTGCTGATCATTAACTTTAATGAAAAATATGCTAAATAGTTAGTACTTCTAGTTTATAGTTACTACTGCTAGTGTAACTTAGTACTGCTAGTATATATTAGTACTGCTAGTTACTACTGCTAGTATATGTTAGCACTGCTAGAGTAAAGTTAGTACTGCTTATGAAGATTGAAGAAAATATTCTAAGTAGTTACTACTGCTTGTACAAATTTAATGCTGCTGGTGTATAAGTTACTACTGCTAGTGTTCAGAGTTAATGCTGCTGGTACAAAGTTACAACTACTGAAAGGATAAAGACTGCTCAGAAAAGATAAAGATTGCTTAAAGATCAAGATTACTTAGTTGATAAAGATTGTTATTTATAGAATAGATCTTTAAGAATAATCTAAGTTTTTGTAATATATTGTAAATCCACTAGAACTCCTTGGTGTTTAAAAGGAGGACCTAGGGCATAGAGTTCTATGTATAAAAAACGAGTCATTCATAGAGTTGTTCATAGCTTTAAAGTTTTATAACCCTAATACTAGTTAGAGTATTCGTATTAATATATTAAAGCTTTTGTTTGTTAATCTATTACTGTTTCATTGAAGAATTCTTCTTATATTAAAGATTAGATTCCGCATAATCTTTAGTATTATCAAACAAATTTTCTATCATAGTTGTGTAGGATTTATCTTGCATAACTAAACCTTACACAAGCTAAGGAATTCAAGATCCATTCAAGTGGGATCAACAATCCATCTCTTCTAAATCATCAAGATAAATTTGTTGCGAGTCCTCATTGTCAAGTTGTGGATTGTTTGGTTGACTTGCAAAGAAAGCACATATGACAGCATCACTCAAGTTGTCAATTGTTGTTGAATTAATAGCAGTAGCTTGAGTGCTAGCAGTTGTAGCACCATGAGTAGTATTAACTACTCCATTTGTACTATAGTTTATGGACACAAAGGCTACGTTTTGTGTGTTTGTGCTTGAGTTTGATGTCCCTTTTACCTCTGGTTCATAGATCTTTAGGTTGTTGTAAAGATCATCCATGCTTAATGTATCTATCTCAGGCTTGTTCCTCCACACAATGGTATGTGTGTTCCATTCTGGTGACAGACTTCTTTGTGACAACCATGATTTAGGCAGGTTAGTCAAACCGTTAGTATAGACTTATGTGCCTGTTGCAATATATGGTGTATGTGATTTTATGTGTTTATATGAGTTATGTGGTTATGTGAGGTATTTGTAATCAATCTATTAAGAGTGATCATCTCAATGAGATTGGAAAGGCGGTGAAGTTGGTTAAGTTCATTGTTGATCCCACGCCTTGATCGATTCTTTACGTAGTAAAGTGTTTGTCACCTTGGAAGAATCTAAAATAACAAAGATTGAGACTTTGTATGTATACTAAAGTGTATGCGGAATCTACACTTTGATACTCTAGAGGTGTTTATCAATAGAACAGTAATAACCAAACAAACAATGAACAATGAAGTAATAACAAACTGCTTCAATATTATTAGAATAATAATACGAGTACTCTTGTAGTACTGGGGTTACAACCTTGAAGCTATCACAATCTATATAAAAGTATTCGTCTAAGTGTAAAAGTGTATCTATCCTAAACCTAGGATCTCCTTTTATAGAACACAAGGAGTCTTTTACAAAGATAACTACCTATCTTTTAGGATCAGTTACCAGCATCCCATAATAATCTCCATGCATACTTATCTCTAAGTCAGCAGCTTTGACCATCAGCAGTATTAACTCTTTCTCCTAGCAGTATTAACTAACACTGGCAGTACTAAGTATGTACTAGCAGTACTAACTCCATTAGTACTGTTAGTTATACCTTGGCAGTATTAAGTCTCGTGAAGATTAATTCCTAACACCTAAAATGCCTTACACCTTATAATGGCCCAAGTCACCTTTTATTTATAGCCGGCCCAAACAAAAAGCCCAAACCCAACACCCTTATAACTCCCGTTAACAACAACACCCCTTATAACATTTATACCGTTAGTCTTTAAAGGACTAACGGTGCAAACCATTTACAAACAAAAAGGGACAAAATTGCAAAATAAAAGGACTATGGTTGTCATCAAGTTATACACTTTCAGGGACCTTTCTTGCCATTTCCCAAACTTCAAATATAGCAGGAACACTATTCATCATCTCCCTGGATAGTGTCCTGTCCTCACTACCAAATAAGACATCATCCCCCTTTCTTCTCCCTTATGTCGACCAACACCTTTACACACCTTATCCCCCTAAAATCCACCTTGGTAATCCCTTGCAACCTCATTCGTCCAAGGAACACGACAAGAGATCAATGGCTAAGATGACAAGACTTGGGCACTACTCATTTTGGATGGCTATGATGACTCCTAGATCCCTCTTACACAACAAACACACCTGCAAGAGCTCTCACAAAGAAAGCACACTCCTAGAATCTTCTTTTGATTAGTATAAATAGAGCTCACTTGTAAGCCTTTGGCAGTAAGTTTTTCTTAAGTTTTTTCATCTAGTTGTAATTTTCAGCTTATTTTTAGTGTAACTTTTTAATATTGTAAGGTTTTCTTTATGAATTAATGAAATTTAAAGTTTTATCTTAAATCCCGTTTTACTCATGTGTGTTTAAAAGCTATCAAGAATCTTGCATAAGCCTTTTATAAGAACTTGTTTAATCATATTGTTAAACTGTTTTCATTTATATATAAGGTATTTAAGAAAATTTTACAAAAATACAAAAAACAATATCACCCTTAAATACCACAGCTTTTTGGATGCTAAGCCAGATTTGGATGGGTTTATAGACACTACTAGCTTATCTTTGATAAGCTAAAGCTAGTAGATAAGCTCTTTTGAGCTCATTTGCCCTGTTTTAAGCAAGGGCCTTTGTAAGTTTCCTTTTTCTATGTTTTTAGCTTATTTACTATTCAACTGCTTATTTTGCTTATTATTTGCTTATTGCTGCTTATTTATGCTTATTTGTGTTGTTGATTGCTTATTTATGCCTGCTTATAGTTTAGATATCATTTGTTTAAAGTTTTCTTATAATCTGTCTTGAAATAGCTTATAAACTTGCATAATCTGTTTTAGCTTATTTGAGTGCTTATTTGTTATTGAGATTTGCTTAATATTGTTTGTTTTACTTATTTAATATCTGGTCTTTTGAATTTGTGCTTTAAATAAGCATTAATCTCTTTAAAAAAGCCAAAACAGTTTTTAAAGGGGTGTTTGGTTTAACTGTTTTCATGGGTTAAAATGGGTCAAAATTGCATTTTGACACTTGAGTCAGTTTAGTTTAGCTTAAATTAGTCCAAAAATTCAGTTTGTTTAAGTTTTTAAGTAGTAAATCTCATTTTTAAGGTTTTAAGAGTTTGTTGTTTGAAATTGTTGGTTTAAGCTTATCTTATTTGCTTATTTGATTGTGATCTTGCTTATTGATGTTTTGTGATGTTTTTTTGTGTTTATGCAAGTGTTAAAATAGGTTAGAAATCAAAGACATATAAAGCCTGCATTTGTTGTTTGTATTTTGCCAAGTCTGTCAAAAAGTGTTAAGTGTTTGAAAAATTTGAGAAATGGCTTTTTCAATTGCTTATTGTGGCTTATCCTGAATTTCAAACTCTCTTTTGATTGTTGATTCTTGCTCTTTGAGGTCAAATCTTAATCAGTTTGTAGGTTATATAGTTATAAGGATCTATTTGTTTGCTTATTTTTAAGCTCAAAAGTAGTGATTTGTTAATATTACAAAAGTTTGTAAAAATTTGTCTAAGTGTCAAATTTGTGTGAGATAGCTTTTTCATGAAGCTTTTTAACTGCTTATTTGAATTTCAAACTGATTTTACTTTGTGGCTTATTGTAGCTTTTTGGCCAAGCTTTTTAGTGGTATAAGCCACTAAGCCATAATGATCTTTTTTCTAGCTTAAAAATAAGCTAGAAAAGTCCCCCTTAGGCTTTTTGCTTATCAGTTTTGGCCAAAAAGCTAATTTGCTTATTTAGGCTTATTAGCTTATTGCATTTGCTTCTTCTAGGTTTAGTATATCTTATTAGGTTAGTTTAAGCCCATTTTAGCTTATACTCTTTAGTTTGGAGCTTATTTGAGCTTATTTGCCTTTTAGCTTAAAATTTCTATGTTTTATTGCTTTTTGATTATTCTGTCTTTCTAGCTTAATTTAGTTGCTTATTTTTGTTCAAAATTGCTTATTAAGTATAGCTTATTATCTGTCTTAGCTTATTTCTCTTTTTAGTTTGCTTTTTAGTGCTTAATTAGCTAAACAGTTAGCCTTTTTAAGTCTTAGTGAAGTTTAGGCTTATTTTGTCCTCTTTAACAGCTTATTTTTGGTTTATAAAAAAAGTGTTTTTGTAAAAAGTGTTTTTTTTAGTCTTTTAAAAAGTTGTAATAAATGGCTTTTAAAAAACATTTGGGAATTGGGGGAAGTCCCAGGTGAGCAAGGCTCGAACCCGGGACCTCACCCCTATTCACCAAACGTTTTATACACCAACACTCACTACCACTAGCGCCCTTAGGACTTTTCTGTTAGTTCTTGCATAGTCTATATACATACACGTTTTCACCCCTTTTTCTTATAACCAATTCGAAGCTTATTCAGGCTTTTTCGTAGCTTATTCGATAAGCTGGCTTAACCAGCTTATTTTTCCTAGGATCTTTATAACATTTAGGACTTTTGTAGAATTTTTCAGATTTTTCTAAAGTCATTTGTTATTTTTCTTTAATTTTCGTAATTTAAAATTTTTAAAAGTCATTTAAAAATAGTTAAATTAATCAGAAAAGTACAAAAAAAATAGTTTTTAGTTTTAGAATTAATATCTTAAGGTTTACAAACTTTAAAAACATTTTTATCATTTTTAGATTTTAAATTTCATTTTTAGCTTTTTAATTTAAATTTAGGAAATAGTTTTTAAATATAAAAAGTAGTGAAAAATATTTTTTTGAGTTTTTATCACGTTTTAGACTTTTCTAAAGTAGAAATTCATTTTTTTGAAATTTTAGGAATTAATTTTTCATTTTCTAGAATTTTAATTGATTAAATAGGTTTTTAATTCAAAAAAAATTATAAAAAAAGTCAAAAAAATATAAATCTTTTTTAGAAAGTTTTCTTTTGTCATTTTAGAGGTTTAAAAACTAAGATTGAATTTTTAGGGTTAATATTTGCCTTAGCTAGTTTTTAGTCGCGTTTTAGGATTCCCGTTTTGCGTTTTTAGTTTAAAATAGTTTTGCCTTAATTGTTTTTAAGTGTTTGCATTATTTTTCCC
>BQNB010106619.1:300-21720 GCA_026074375.1 Tanacetum coccineum | reverse complement strand
TATATATATATATATTATTGCAAGAATTCATACTTAATCGTTTATATTTGAGAATTGCAGTAATTACAGAGTACTTTATGAAGATTAGCAAAAAAGCACGCATTTTGGAGCTTAAACGATGAAACATGAAGAAACTGTTCTGACATCCAATACGCCGTATCCATCAAGGAAGATACGGCGTATCTGTCCCTGCACTTCACAAGAAACCGCGAAGAATAAAGATCAATACGCCGTATCTAGAAGACTTCCATACGCCGTATTTAAGATATAGTATATGAATATTCTAGAAGATATCGAACGTGGTCCCTACTCCAAGAAACTTCCAATACGTCGTATTGACATCAACCAATACGATGTATCAACCAAATTCTAGACAATATAAATAAAAGTCCTAAAAACGAGTTTTATGTATGCTTGATCATATTTTAGATACCCTAACCACAAAAGTTGATTTTTGAAGACAAGAAGAGCATAAGAGGTCAAGCAAAGCTATTAATTCCATAGGAAAAACATCATAGTAAATCTCCTTATACTTCTCTAGTGAATCGTTTGAATTTTGTTATGAATTCGTTTACTCCGTTAGTTTACCTTGTTGAAATATTACTCCTGTATTGACTACATACTGATTAAGGTATTAGACCTGATTAAGAAGTTTAAAAAGTTTGGTTTTTTATATCGACATGCTTCATTTATCGTTGATTGCGTGTTTATTGTTTATCAATTATAACTTGTTTTGCGGTGCCTTTTGTATACAGACCTATCATTCAACGGATATATGATACCGACCAGTTACAAGATTCCGTAGTAGCTCCCCATATAGTGATTTATAGTATCTAGACAATAGATCACAATATTGCCTAAGTTCTTTACCATTGGTTTTGTGAACAATTTAGACCAGCAGGTGACCTAGGACTCACAAATAACATAACCGATTCCTTGGTAAAGACTTGAACATTGACTATTAGAATATAAATTGGCATTAAGTAAAAACAATAATGGGTAAAGGTCATCTATCATTAAGCCAAGGGTATTAATAAGATCTTTATGAGCTAGGGTTTAATAAGATCACCATTATTAGTAAGCTAAGATAGATTATAATCAGCAAATAGGATGCTTTATGAGGATACTTTTAATTGTGACAGAATTCTACGCTTCTAGGTTTTAGGAAGAAGTACCGCCTAAATCTTGGAATGATGTGCCGCCTCGAGATAAGCACTCATTGCACTAAATAAACAAACCAATGTTTTAACTGGATTAATCATGGTTAATACCGTTTTTTATATTTGCTTAGACCGCTATTCTATCTTTTGTCTATCTGCTTGCGTATGTTATTGTGTCTTAAATTAATCTAAGTTACCACAAAACCTGTACCAGTCTCTCATACTGAAAACCCCCTTATCCGTTAGAATTAGGATTAACATAGGTTTAGCATAGGTTTAACATAGAATAGAATTAACATAGTTTAAATTAACTTAGTCTAGGTGACTAAAATATTGATAGAATAAAAGATTAACATTCTCGCTCTTAGTGATCGACACCATACTTACCAACGAAACTACATCTGATCGGGTACACTGCCCGTTAAAGTGTTGTTTTAGGTAAAGCTGGAAAAATATAAATGTAAAACTTGAAAACTTAAATAACAACCTACACGACAACACAATCAGAACCTAAAACCGATTTAAAAAGAGTTAACCTTCCTCTAATTGAAAGCGTCTTCATTTTCCATTTAGAAAGACAAGATAGAAATTTATTCACAATCTCCTCCCAGGAATTAATACGATACATGACACCTCCAACTTTGATACCTAAATAAGAAAAAGTAGGTTTAATTGTTATGTAACCAATTCTCTTAGTTGCTTGATCAACTTTGTTATCTTCTACACCTATCCCCATTATTTTTCTCTTTTGCATGTTGATATGTAGACCAGATGCATGGAAAAATCATTCCAAGACATGCACAATAGTAGTAACATTTACATCACCATTGCCCCAAAAAACAACATCGTCAGCGTAGAACAAGTGTGATAAATTCAACGACGTCCCGAAAGAAACACCTTTAAATAATCCGACATTAATGACTTGTTGGAAAGAAAGATGAAGACTTTCCATAACCAATATAAATAAGAATGGAGAAATAGGGTCTCCTTATTTAAGGCCTTTGTGAAATTGGAATTCTCTAGTAGGGATCTCGTTTACAAGAATCGAGCCCCTATAGGATCTTGAGCAACTTTGAATCCACCCACGTCATTGATCACCAAGACCAAAATTCCTCAAAACATCGTCCAAGTAATCCTACCGAACCGAGTCGTAAGCTTTCTTAAAATCAACCTTAAGTATCAAAGTTTGTTTCTTCTTGGATTTACACCATTGTATTAGCTTGTTCAAAATAAAAGGACCATATAGAATTTTTCTATTCGCGACAAGAGCGGAGTACACTTCATTAACAATATCTCCCAGAACAAGCACTAACCAATTCGCTAATATCTTAGTAATAATTTTATACAAGCTTCCAATTAAACTAATAGGCCTAAAATCTTTCACCAACTTAGTGTCAGGTGCTTTCAGAATCAAAGCAATAAAAGATGAATTACCCCTTCTAGGAAACAAGCCATGTTGGAAAAAAAGGGACACTGCTTCTACCACATCGCTCTCTATTAAACTCCTATACCTACGATAAAAACCGAACGTAAAGCCATCCAGACCCGGGGATTCATCCAAGCCACAATCCCAAACTGCCCTTTTAATTTTATCTTTTGTAACATTTCTTTCCAACTCAGCCTTTTGATCCATAATCAGATGGAGTTTCGTGGTAAGTAGGGTGTCGAACACTAAGAGCGAAGTCGTTAACCTTATATTCTATCAGTATTTTAATTAATCTAATTATCTAGTTAATCTTAATTACTTGTTAAACCTATGCTAAACCTAGTTCTAATGATAATGGGGGGTTTTTTAGCCTGAGAGACTGGCACAGGTTTTATGGTGACAATAATCAATTCAATACACAATAAGCATGCAAGAAAACAATCAGAAGATAAAAGAGCGGTACAAGCCAAATGATAGAAAATTGTATTAGCCATATTTAATCCGATTAAATGCTGGTTTGTTTGTTTAATGCAATGATTACTTATCTCGAAGAGGCATATCATTCTTAAGACTTAATCATCCTAAGACCTAGACACGTTGAATCCTGTCACAATTAACACATCCGCGTAAAGCATCCTTTTAGTTTACGAATTCACATCTTCTTCTAAAAAATTTCTTGAAATCTCTAACCGTCATGGCATATTCCTCATCATCACTATCCCAACAAGAAACCTCTTCATCACTTGATACTTTCTTTGCTTTTTTAAGTGCTAGAGATTTAACTTTTTCTATTTGTTTTTAGAAACCTCTGAGTCTTTCATGCACTACCTCTAGACTTTTAGTGACGATGAGTTTCATCTATAAGTCCTTGGATTCTTCTATTGCCGTCACCTTCAGATGTCACTTTGTAGGAAGACCCCTTAAGAATTTCCTAACATGATTACGAATTGAAAAAGATTCGTCAAGTGCTTTTAAAGATGTAATAATAGTATTAAATCTAGCAAATGCGCAATCAATATTTCATCATCAAAAATAGTAAATTCTTCATATTTTTGAACAAACAAATCTATTTTGTTATCATTAACTTGTTTGTTACCTTGACGAGTAATTTAAAGTGAGTTCCAACATCTTAGGGCTAGCGGTTTTACACATGATAATTCTTTTAATATTCAAGTAGTAATAGCATTGTATAAAACCATTTTTGTCTCATCATTTTTAGAAAGCATTTTCTTGTAAGTCTCTTCTAATTTTTCATAAGGAATTATGTCTTCCTTACCGGTATCCTTATTTTTAATGGTAGGCTTGTAATCACCATTTATTATAGCAAGCCAAAGATCAATATTTTTAGACTTCACATAGGTTTCAAACCTATTTTTCTAATATATAAAAACTATTAGCTCAAAGAGAGTTAGGTCATTGCATCGATAGACTCTTTAGTTTTCCGAATCCATGTTTCGTTTTAAAGATTTAGAATATAATATAATTTAAAAACTTTGGTAACCTTGCTTTTGATGCATTGTGGAAAACTAGAAGGGGGGAGGGGGTTGAATAGTTTTACCATTTTTTTTAGTTTATTTTTTTTTTTTTTTTTTTATTTTTTTTTTTTTTTTTATTTTTTTTTTAATTTTTTTAAAATTTTGATTTACAAAATTTTAGTTTGACTTTATGTAAAGTTGACGATATTGATTGTTGGTATGATATATGAAGTATGTGTAAAATGCAAGTAAAGTAAAAAGAGAGTGAGAAAGATAAAACTGAGACACAAGCGTTTATAGTGGTTCGGCTACAAGGACATCTTCCTTGCGCTACTCCACTCCCCGAGTCACCTACTCGAGAGTTAGTAAACACTAGTCACCAATCTCCTTTTACCAGTGGAGAAGCCTCACAACGTCGCTTACACCCTTTAAACGGTATAAAGCTAAAATACCGGATTCTAAAAAAGGTAGAATTAACCCAATGTAATCACACTTCTTTTACAAGGATGAAGAATGAAACTACAACAACTAAATGATGGACAAGATACAGTAAAGTGATCTTGAGATAATAGAGATGCGAAACAAGGTTGTTGAACTTTGATCGTCTCGTATGCAAATTCGGCAATTTCTTCTATTAAGAGAATTACCTATAAATGATATATGAAATCTATCAAGATATGAAAACAAGAGAGAAATCACATTATCAGAGAGATTAGAATGATAATGAGTGAGTAAAACATGAGAAATGGCTTGGTATTTATAGGCAAAAACTGGTACTGTAGCACAGTTCTGCCGGTTCCTTTTGTAGAAGGGAACCGGCCAGTGTAAGTACATGGAACCAGAAAGTTCCTGGTGCCTTGTACTGTGGTTCCTTTATACAAAGGGGAACGGCTAGTGTAGTGTTGGAAAATTAGCATTCTGACACAAAATCCGAATTTTAGAATACCAAATCTTAAAATATTTTGTGTAATCTTGGTAGATTTGCCTGAGATGTGAGGAGGTGATTATGTCACCAATGATGTAAAGAATTTACAAATATTTTACAACATTTAAAGTCTAAGATATGAAATATATGTGTAGATGTTTATGAATTGATTTATAAGTAATTAAGCTAGCGAATTAGATTTTTAATTGTAATGATTTTATGTTTGGTTATCGACAAAAATCTCTCTTTTTCTCCTCCTCGTTGTTTTTGTTCTATTTGTGTTTTTTTTTTTTTTATTTTTTATATTTTTTTTTGTTGTCTTATTTTGTTCTGTTGTTTTGCATATTTTTTTTTTTTGTTTGTTGTATTTATTCTTTTATTGTTTCTTTGTGTTCTTTTTTTATTGTTTGTCTGTTTTTTTTTTTTTATTTTTTTTTTTTTTTTTTTTTTTTTTTTGTTTTTGGGTGTTGTTCTGTTTTGTTACCTTCTTGGTTGTTTTTTTTTGTGGTTGTTTTTTTGTTTTTTTAAGTTGTGTTTTTGTTGTTTTTTTTTTGTGTTTGTTGTCGTTTTTATTCTTTTGTGGTTTATTATTATTTGTTTGTGTTTTTATTAATGGGGTTTAGGTTTTGGGTTTTTTTGATGTTGTTTGATTATTTTTTAGTTTTATTTGTTTGTTGTTTATGTTGTATTTTATTTTTTTGCGTTTTTAACTGTTTTTTTTTATGATGTCTTCTTTTATTTTTTTTTTTGTTGTTTTGGGGTTATCCTTTTTTTTTTGTTGTTTTTTATGGTTTTTTATTGTGTTTTTGTGTGTTGTTGTTTTTTTTATTATTCTATGATTTGTTGTCTTTTTTTTTTTGTTTATTTTTTGTTATGTGTTGATTTTTTTGCTTTTGTTTAGGTTATTTTGTGTTTTTGGTTGTGTATTTTTTTTTTTTTTTTTTGTTTTTTTTTTATTTTGTTTGGTCTTTATATTTTTCTTTTCATGTTATTTTTTGTTAAATTGTTTGTTTTTTTGTTTTTGTTTTTTGTTTTTTTGTTTTGTGTTTTTGTTGTTATCGTTTTTTTTTTTTTTTGTTGTTTATTTTTATTTCATTTTTTTTTTTTTGGTGTTTATATTTGTTTTTCTTTTTTATTTTATTCTTTTTGATGTTATTTTTTTTATGGCTTTTTTTTGGGTTGTTCTTGTTTTCTGTATTTTAGTATTTTTTGTTTTGTTAGTTTTGCTTTTTTTTTTTTTTTTATTTTTGTTTATTTTTTTTTTTTTTTTTGAGTTTTTTTGTGTTGATTGGAATTTGTTTTTTTTTGTATTTATTTTGTTCTTTCTGTTTGTTAGTTTTTTATTTTTATTTTTTTTTTTTTTATTTTTTTTTTTTTTATTTTTTGTATGTTTTTGTAGTGTTGGTGTTTATTTTGTTTTTTGTCTTTTGTTTTTGTTTTAATTGTGTGTAAATTTTGTATTGCTTTTGGGTTGTTGTTGTTTTGTTTTTATTTTTTTTGTTTGTTTATTTTTTTTTGTGGTGATTTTTTATTATTTTCTTATTTTTGTTTGTGTTTTGTTTTTTTTTATTTTGTGGTTGTTGTTTTTTTTTGTGGTTTTTTTGTTTTTTTTGTTTTTATTTTTTTTTTGTTTTTCTTTCTCTTTTGTTGTGTTTTGTATGGGTATTTTATTGATTTTTTTTTTTCTTTTTTTGTTCGTCTTTTTGTTTTTTTTTGTTTTTTTATTTGTTTTTTCTGTTGTGTTTTTCTTTGTTATGTTTTATTGGTTTTTTTTTGAATTATTACTTTGTTTTTAATTTTTTTGTGTTTGTTTTTTTTTCTTTTTTTTTGTGTGTTTTGTGTTGTTTTTTTTTATGTGGTTATATTGTTTTATTATGTTGTTTTTTGGTGATTTCTTTTGTGTTTTTTCTTTTTTGCTTATCCTTTTTTTTTTGTGTGTTGTTGTTTTTTTTTGTTTGTATTGTGTTTTTTTGTTTTTGGGTTTTTTTTTTTGTTTGTGTTTTTTTTTTTTTTTTTTTTTTTGTGTTTTTTTTTATGTTTGTTTTTTGTTTCTGTTTTGCCTTGTCTTGTATTCTGTTTTTTTTTTTGTTTTTTGGTGATTTTGGTATTGTTGATTTTGTTATTTTTTTTTGTTTTTGTTTGTTTTGTTTTTTTTTTTGTTTTGTTTTGATTGTTTATTTTGTTGTTTTTTGTTTTTTGTTTTGTTTATTAGTTTTTTTTTTTTTTTTTTGTGTGTGGTTGTTATGTAGAGTTTTTTGTTATTATTGTTGTTTTTTTTTTTTATTGTGTTTTTTGTTTTTATTTTGTTTTTGTATTTGTTTTTTTTGTTTTGTTATCTTTCATTTTTTTATTTTTTGTTTTTTTTACGTTTGTTTGTTTTTTTATTGTTGGTTGTGTTTTTTTTTTTATGATATATTTGTGTTTTTTGTTTTGTTTACTCATATTATTTCTTTTTGTTTTTCATTTTTTTGTGTGATTGTGAGATGTTTGTTGTGGTTTTGTTTTTTATTTTTTGGTTTTTTGATTCCGCTCTTTGTTTTTTGTATTTATTATATATTTCTTTTCGTAATTTTTATTTTTTGAGTTTATTGTTTCTTTTATTTGTTTTGTCTTTTGTTTTTAGTGTTTTTTGGTTATCTGTTTTTGTTTTTTTGTTTATTTATTTGTTTTATGTTAAATTATTTCGTTTTTTATTTTTTTTTTTTTGGTTTTTTTTTGTTTTTTTTTTGTTGTTTGTTTTTTTTTGCTTGGACCGTTTTTGATGTTGTATTAATTATTATGTTTTTTTTTTGTGTTTGTGTTTTATCTTTATTCTTTCGTTTTTTTTTTTTATGTTTTATTGTTTGTGTTTTTTTTTTTTGTTTGTTGCTTTATTTGGTTTGTTTGTTTTTGTTTAGGGGTTTTTTTTATGGTTTTTGTTGTGTTTTTAATTTTGTTTCTTTTATTTTATATTTTGGTTGTGTATGTTTTTTTTGTGTGTGGTTTTGTTAGTTTTTTTGTGTGATTTTTTTTTGTTTTCCGTTTTGTTTTCTTTTATTGTTTTTTGTTTTTGTTGTTTTGTATGTTTGTGTTTTTTTCTTTTTATATGTCTTTGTTTGTTTTATATTTGGTGTTATGCAATTTATGTTTTTTTTTTGGTTTTTTTTTGTTTTTTTTTTTTGTTTTTTTTGTTTTTATTTGTTTTTTTGTGGGGTATGTTTATGATATTTTTATTTGTTTTTCTTCATGGGTTGTGTTTGTTATTTTTTTTTTTCTTTGTGTTATTTGTGTTTGTTGTATTTTTTTTTGTTTTTGTATGTTAATTTATTTTGTTATTTTTTGATTTTTTTATTTGTTTTATTTGGTTTAATTTCTTTTTGTTTTTGTATTCTTGTTGTTGGTTATTTATTTTGTGTTTGTCTTTGTATGTTATAATTATTTATTTGTTTTTTTTTTTTGTTTGTTCTTTGTTTATTTTTGTTCTTAGTTTGTTCTTAGTTGTATTTTTTTTTTGTTTTGCGTATTTTATTTTTTTTTGTTTATTTGTTTTTTTGTATTGTTGTTAGTTTAGTTGTTTTTTTTTATTTATATTTGTGTTTGTTGTTTGTTTTGGTTTGGGTTTTGTTTTTATATTTTGATAATTTATTTAATTTTGTTTTTGTTTTGCCTTTTTTTGTTTTTTCTTTGGGATTTTTTTTTTGTTATATTTGTTTCGTTTGTTTTTTGATTTTTTTTTTTTTTTTTTTTTTTCAGTTTTTTCATCTTGTTTTTGTATTGTGTATTGTTTGTTTTTTTTTGTTGTTTTTGTGTTTTTATTTTTATTTTTGTTTTGTTAGTTTTTGTTTTTTGTGTATATTTTGTTTTTTTTTTTTTTATTTTTGTTTGGTTTATGTTCTTTCTTTTTGTCTTTATGTTTATTTTTTGTTTGTTCTTTTTTTTATGTATGTTATGTGTAATTTTTTTTTTTTTGTTTTTTTTTTTGTGTTTTTTGTATTTTTTTTTTCTATTTGTTTGCTTTTTGTTTTGCTTATTTGCATTTGTTTTTTCTTTTTTGTGTTTTTTTGTTAATTTTTTGAGTTTTGTTGTTTGCTTTTTTCCTATGTGGTTGTTAATTTTTTTTTGTTTGTTTTGTTACTTTGTTTTTTTGTTTTGTTGCTTTTTTTTTTTTGTTTTGGTTGTGTTTAGTTTGTTTGTTTTGTTTGTTGGTGTTAATGGTTTTGTTTTTTTTTTTTTTTGTTTTTTTGTCTTTGGTTTTTTGTGATGGTATTTTTTTGTATTTATTTTGTTTTGTGATTTGTTATGCTTTTCTTTTAATGTTTTATTTTTGTGTTTTATTTTTGTTCTTTGTTGTTGTGTTTTGTTGTAGTGTGTTTTCATGTTTTTGTGTTGGGGTTTTTTTTTCTGTTTATGTTTGATTTTGGTGGTTTTCTCGTTTTTTTTCTTTTTTGTTTATATTTTTTGTTTTTTGTTTTGTAATTATTTTTTGTTTTTTTTGTTTTTAGTTTTTTTTTTTTGGTTTTTTGTTGTTTTATTTGTTTTTTTTTTT
The DNA here is from genome assembly GCA_026074375.1 of Tanacetum coccineum. Taxonomy (NCBI): domain Eukaryota; kingdom Viridiplantae; phylum Streptophyta; class Magnoliopsida; order Asterales; family Asteraceae; genus Tanacetum; species Tanacetum coccineum. Next base: position 12,209 of record BQNB010106619.1, on the reverse strand, counting down.
TGTTCTTTTATTGTTGTTTGTGTTTTTTTTTGTTTTTTGGTTTTTTTTTTTTTGGTTGTGTTTGTTTTGTAGTTTGGGTTTTTTTTTTTGTTTTTTTTATTTGTTTTTTTTTTGTTGTTTGTTTTTTTGGTGTTTATTTTTTGGGTTTTGTTTTTTTGGGTATTTTATTGTTTTTTGTGGGTTTTGTGTTTTTTTGTTTGGTTTTTATTTTTTTTGTTTGTTTTTGGTGTGGTTGTAATTGTTTTATTTTTTAATGTTTTTTTTCGTTTTTTCTTGTGCTTATGGTATATTTTATGTATTCTGTTTTTTTTTTTTTGTGTTCTTAATCTTTCTTTTCTTTTTGTAGTTTTTTGTTATATTTTTTCTTTTTTTATATGTTTTTTGTTTAATTATTTTTTTTGTTTTTTTGTTTGTTATTCTTGGGTTTTTTTGTTGTTTTGTTTTGTTTGTATTTGATTTGATGTTTTTTGTTTTTTTTTTTTTTGGTTTTTGTTTTTATGTCTTGTTTGTTTTTTATGTTGGGTTGTTGTTTTTTTTTTTATTTTTTGTGTGTTTTGGTTTTTTTTTTTTTTTTCTGTTTTCTGGTCTTAATTTTTTTTTTTTTTTGGTTTTGTTTTTATGGTTGGGTTTTGTGTTTTCATTGGGTTGTTGTTTTTTATGTTTGGTTTGATTTGTTTTATATTAGTGTTTAATGTCTTTTGTTTTTTGGGTTTGTTGTTGGTTAGTTTGTTTTTTTTTTTACTGTTTTGGTTTGTTATTGTTTCTTTTTTTTTTTGTTGTTTTTTACTGTTTAGTTTTATTTCTCTGTTTTTTGTGTGTATATTTTCGTTGATTTTTGTTTTTTGTTTGTGTGTTTTTTGTGTGTTGTGTGTTTGTTTTTTTTGGTTGCGTTTTAGTTGTTTTTTTACTTTATTTTTTTTTGTTTTTTTTTTTTATTTTTTTTAGCTTTTATACTTTTTATGTTTTTGGTTTTTGGTTTGTTTCTGTTTTTTTTTGTTTTGTTTATTTTCTTTTATTTTTATTTTTTGTGTTAGTTCTTTTTTTTATGTGCGTGTATTTTTTTGGTTTTATTTTTTTTTTTTTTCTTTGTGTTATTGTTTTTTTGTTGTGGTTTTTTTTTTTTTTTTTATTGTCTTGTTTTGTTTCTGTTCTTGGTTATTTATTTGTTTTTCAATTTTTTTTGTTGTTTTTTTTTTCTTTATCTTTTTATGTTTTTGTGTTTTATTGTTTCTGTGTTTGAGAATTTGTGTTGTTTATATTTTGTAATTGTTTTGTTTTTTGATGTTTATTCCTGTTTTTTTGTTTCTTCTTCTTTTTATGTTTTTGGCTTTTGTTTGTTGTGATTTTTTTTTTTGTGTTTTTTTGTTTTGTTTGTTTGTTTTGTTGTTATTGTTTTTATTTGTTTATGTGTTTTTTTTCTATTTTTTTTTTGGTTATATGTTTTTTTTTCTTTTTATTTGGTTTGTTGCTTGTTTTGTACGTTTTTTTTTTTTTTTTTGTTTTTTTTGTTTTCATTTTTGTTTTGTTATTTTTTTTTTCTTTTTTTGTTATTTGTGTTTATTTTTATTTTTGTTTTGTATCATTTGGTATGTTGTTTTATTTTTGTTTTGTTTTTTGTGTTTTTTTTTATTTTTTTGTTTGTTTTGTTGTTTGTTGGTTTATTGATTTTTTTGTTTTGGTTGTTTAATTTTTTTTGTTTGTTTGTTGTTTATTGTATTTTGTTTTTGTTGTGTCTATTGTTCTGTTTTTTTTTATTTTTTTTTTTTTATTTTGTGTTTTACTTATTGTTTTTAGTGTTTGTTTAGGTTCTGGGTTGTTTTTGTTTTTTTTTTGGTTGGTTTCTTTTTTTTTATCTTGTTATGTCATATTGTTTGTTATGTGATTGTTTTATTTTTTTTTTTTTGGTTTATGTTCTTTTTGTTTTTGTTTTTTTTTTATCCTTTTTTTATTTTGTTTTGTTTTTTGCATTTCATGGATTGTTTTTTTACTTTTTGTTTTTTATTTGTTTGTTTTGTGTCTTTTTTTTGGTATATTTTTTTTTCTTTTTATTTTTGTTGTTTTTGTTGTGTTGTTTTATTCTTTGGTTTTTGTTGTTTTTATTTTTTTTTTTTTGTATTTTTGATTGTTGTGGTGTTTTGTAGTTCTTTATGTGTTTATTATTTTTTTGTTTTTTTTTGTTTCTGTTTTTTTTGTTGTTTGGTTTATTTTTCTGATATGTTTTTGTTTATTGGTTGTTTGTTGTTTGTTTTAGTTTTTTTTTTTTTTTTTATTTTGTTTTTGTTTTTTTTTTGTGTGTTTCTTTTGATTTTAGTTTGTTTTTTGGTTGTTTTGTTTTTGTTTGTTTCTTAGTTGTGTTTACTCTTTTTTTTTTATTTTTTGTTTTTGTAATTGATTTGTGTGTTTTTGTTATGTGTTTTTTGGTTGTTTTTTGTTTATTTGTTTTATCTTGAAGATTTTTTTTTGTTTTGTGTTGCATTTGAGTTTGTGTTGCTTTTTTATTCGAGGGTTTTTTTTCTTTTTTTTTTGGTTTTACATTTTTTTTTGGTATTTTTTGGTTTGTTTTTTCGTTTTGTAGTGTTTTTACTTGCTTTTGGTTTTGTTTCTTGTTTTTATTAGGTTTGTATTTGTTTTTTTGGTCTGTTTTGTCTTCTGTTGGTTTTTTTTTGGTTGTTTGATGGTCTGTTTTTTTTGTTATTTTCTTTTGTGTTTAATTTTTTTTTTTTTTTTATGTTTTTATTTTTTTATTTTTTTTTTTGTTTGCTTTTTTTTTTTTTGCTATTTTTGTGTATTTTTGTTTTTTGTTTTTTTTTTTTTTTGTTGGTATGGTTTTTTTTGTTTGTTTTTTTATTTTCTTTTTGTGTTTGTTGTTTTTCTTTTTTATTTTTTTTTTTTGTATTGTTTTTTCTGAATTTTTTTTTTTTGGTTTTTTATTGTTTGCTATGTTAGTATGTTATTTTTTTTGTGGTTTTTTTTGTATGGATTGATGTTTCCTTTGTTGATTTTGTCTTGTTGGTTTTTTTCTTTTGTATTGTTTTTTTGTTTGTTGTTATTTTTTCATTTTTTTTTTTTTTGTTGGTTTTTGTTTTGTTTGTTGTTTTTTATGATTTTTCTTTGTTTGTCTTTTTTTTTTTGTAGATCTTGGTTAGTGGTTATTTTTTTTTGATTTTTGTTTTGTTTTGTTTATTTTGTTTTAGTCTATTGGTTTATGTTCTTTTTTTTATGTTTGTGTGGGGGTGTTTTTATTTTCGTTGTATTTGTCTTTTTGGTTGTTCTGTTTGTTTTTTTTGTTTTTGTTTGTTATTTTATTTTACTTTTTTTTTTTGTTCTGTTTGTTTGGGTTAATTTATTTTTGTTTTGTTTTTTTTTAATGTTTTTTATTGTGTATTGGTATTTTTCTGTTGGAGTTTTTCTATTCTTTATGCTTGTTTTTGTATTTTTGTTTTGTTGTTTTTGTTGAATGGGGGGGGGGGGTGGGAAGGGGGAAAAAGGGGGGGGGGGGGGGGGGATTTTTTTGGGTCGATAACAAAAAACATAAAATCATTACAAATTAAAATCTAGAATTCGCAAGCTTAGGGACTTATAAATCATTCATTAACATTACAATTATTTCATATCTCTAGACTTTAAATGTTGCTAAATATTTGTAAATTCTTTACATCATTTGTGACATAATCACTCTCAACATCTCAGGAAATCTACCAAGATTACACAAATATTTTAGATTTGGTATTCTAAAATTCGGATTTTGAGGTCAGAAAGCTAGTCCCATACTTACATAGCCGGTTCCCTTTGGTAAAAGGAACCACCTAGAACCGGGCTACAGGACTTTTTGGCTCCATGTACTTACACTGGCCGGTTCCCCTCTACAAAAGGAACCGGCAGAACTGTGCTACTTGAGTACCAGTTTTTGCTATAAATACCAAGCATTTATCATGTTTTACTCATCATTCTCATTTAATTCTCTCTGTAAGTGTTTCTCTCTATGTGGTTTTATCATATCTTGATAGATTTCATATATCATTTATAGGTAATTCTCTTAATAGAAGAAATTGCCGAATTTGCATACGATACGATCAAAGTTCAAGCAACCTTGTTTCGCATCTTTATTATCTCAAGATCACTTTACTGTATCTTGTCCATCATTTAGTTGTTGTAGTTTCATTCTTCATCCTTGTAAAAGAAGTGTGATTACATTGGGTTAATTCTACCTTTTTTAGAATCCGGTATTTTAGCTTTATACGTTTAAAGGGTGTAAGCGACGTATGAGGTTCTCCACTGGTAAAAGGAGATTGGTGACTAGTGTTTACTAACTCTCGAGTAGGTGACTCGGGGAGTGGAGTAGGGCAAGGAAGATGTCCTTGTAGCCGAACCACTATAAACGCTTGTGTCTCAGTTTTATCTTTCTCACTCTCTTTTTACTTTACTTGCATTTTACCAATAAATTCATATTATACCCATACATCAATATCGTCAAACATTTAACTTAAAAGTAAACTAAAATTTTGTAAATCAAATTTTAAATGGTAAAACTATTCAACCCCCTCCCCCTTCTAGTTTTCCACAATTGGCATCAAAAGCAAGGTTACCAAAGTTTTTAAATTATATTATATTCTAAATCTTTAAACGATAACATGGATTCGGAAAACTACAAAGAGGGTCAATCTATGCAATGACCACCTCTCTTTGAGGCTAATTGTTTTATATATTAGAAAAATAGGTTTGAAACCTATGTGAAGTCTAAAGATATTGATCTTTGGCTTGCTATAATAAATGGTGATTACAAGCCTACCATTAAAAATAAGGATATCGGTAAGGATGATCATCATTCCTTATGAAAAAATTCAGAAGAGACTTACATAGAAATGCTTTCTAAAATGAGGAGACAAAAAATGGTTTTATACAATGCTTTACTTGGAATATGAAAGAATTTTCATGTGTAAAACCGCTAAAGATGTTTGGAACTCACTTATAATTACTCGTCAAGGTAACAAACAAGTTAATGATAACAAAATAGATTTGTTTGTTCAAAAATATGAAGAATTTACTATTTTTGATGATGAAATATTGATTGCGCATTTGTTGATTTTAATAATATTATTCATCTTTAAAAGCACTTGACGAATCTTTTTCAATTCGTAATCATGTTAGGAAATTCTTAAGGGGTCTTCCTACAAAGTGACATCTGAAGGTGACGGCAATAGAAGAATCCAAGGACTTATCAACATTACCTCTAGATGAACTCATCGGTAACTTAAAAGTCTATGAGGTAGTGCTTGAGAAGGACTCAGAGGTTTCTAAAAACAAGAAGGAAAAGTATAAATCTCTAGCACTTAAAGCAAAGAAAGTATCAAGTGATGAAGAGGTTTCTTGTTTGGATAGTGATGATGAGGAATATTCCATGACGGTTAGAGATTTCAAGAAATTCTTTAGAAGAAGAGGTGAATTCGTCCGACAACCCCATGACGACAAGAAGAACTTCCAAAAGGAAAAAGAAGAGAAGAAAGGGAAGGAAGAGCGAAGATGCTTCAAGTTTGATGATCCAAATCACTTCATAAGTGATTGTCCCAAACGCTCCTTTAATGACCAAAAGGTATTTGTCAAAGGATGTTGGAGCGATAGTAAAGAAGAGGACAACACTACAAAAGATGAGATTTGTCTCATGGCACTTGACAACAATGAGGTACTTTCTGATACTCTTTACTATAGTAGCTCATCCTTAGATAACGAGTCATTGCAAAATGAGTACAATAAGTTATGCAAAATTAGTCTTAGGATAATCACAAAAATAAACTTTAAAGATAAAAATGAGATCCTAGAAAATGAAATTTGTGATCTTAGGAAAAGGTTGGAACACCTAGATAAAAATAAGGAAATTAGCATAAAATGTGCATCTGGTGTTAAACTCCATTCCAAGATTGAGTCACTTTCCTTAAAACTAGCTAACTTTGAAAATAGTAGTTATTTCTTGAAATAAATGATTGAAAATCAAAGATCATAAAAAGATAAAAAGGGGCTTGGATTCACAGAAGATAGAGCTTTGGCTAGCAAAGCAAAAATAGGAAAAATGAGTCAAGAAGATGGCAAAACACGTTTTGTGGAACCAGCTGAGCCGGTACCCTCTGTAATGGAACCGGCCTAACCGGCCACCTACAGAGGTTTGTAAAAATTTAGATTCAAACATAATCAAATGAACTAGCTCTGTATAAATTATTAAGAAATCAATACCTAGTATAGAGAATGTCAAACAAACACCGGCCATAAAACTTGGTCAAGGACTGGGAAAAAGTAAAATCCAAAAACACGACCCAAATATGCCCCTAGGAAAACCAAATCTTTATACCCTAAAAGTGGAGTATTCAATTTTTGTAGGAACCAATATATCACTTACACTTCATGATCAAAATAAGAAATAAGATAAGAAGATGAGAAGAAAAGTGAAGGAAGTTAGAGAGAGAAACTAGAGAGAGAAAGACATGGTGGATTGCTATGTATAAACAATTCTTACAAATAAACAACCAGCCCTTCTCCAAGTGTGGAGAAGAGGTATTTACACATTTGGCCGACCCTTAATAAGGCTTGTTGGGCCGTGTGTGGTTTTGCTAATGGACCGTGCTCGGGATAACTTGGGCTTAAGCCGACAACATATACAATATTAGCTTACATAAACGAGCCCTATTACCCTTTCTAGCCTATTACAACATTACTAAATAAAGACCGCAGTTCCTTGTTCGACTCAATATTTTTAGGCTAACAATGTCCCCTCGAAGCAAGGTCTTTAAGATTGTCTTGTCATTGAGTTCTTGAGTCTTGTTCTTGGACTTTATCCTTGTTGTAGGCTTATTCCTTCATGTTGTGTGATCTTTGATCTTGAGCCTTTGTCATTGTCTTTCGACTTTGTCTTTAGTTCTGAGATTTTTTAAATCTTTTCCTTGTTTGCCTTTATCATCTTTGCCATCTTGCAATCTTGTTTCTTGACCAACATGCTCATACTTTGCATCATCTAGAATGCTTGCTGATGTGTTGTCGTCGTAGGTTGTTATTTTAGTTATCAAATTTTAGATTTATATTTTTCTGACTTTACCTAAAACAACACTTTAACGGGCGGGTGTACCAGATCAGATGTAGCTTTGTTGGTAAGTAGGGTGTCGATCACTAAGAGCGAGAGCGTTAATCTATAGTTCTATCAATATTTTGATTAACTAAACTAGGTTAATTTAAACTAAGTTAATTCTAATCTATGTTAAACCTATGCTAAACCTATGTTATCCTACTTCTAACAGATTGGGGGGGGGTTCTAGTCGAGAGATGGCTTAGGTTTTGTGTTAACTTAGACAATTTTTAATTTTAATAAAGAATACACAATACAAACAAGCAAGCTGTTAATCAAAAGTTAGAAGAGCGGTTCTAGCACCAAATTAGAATCGTATTACCTGATTAATCCATTAAAATGTGTTTGTTTTTTTTAAAATTTTTAGTGCAATGAGTGCTTATCTCGAGGAGACATATCATTCTAAGATTTAGGCGGTACTTCTTCCTAAAACCTAAACACGTAGAATTCTGTCACAATTAAATGCATCTAAAGCATCCTATTCGCTGATTATAAAATATCTTAGGAGATTAAAAATGGTGATCTTATTAAACCCTAGCTCATGGAGACTTTACCTACTTACTGCTTAATGGTAATTTATATTCTAGTAGTCCACTGTCCAAGTCTTTACCAAATGAATTCGTATGTTATTTGTTGATCCCAGGTCACCTGCTAGTCCAACTTGTTCACATAAACCAAAGGTAAAGATAGGGCATTATTTGTGATCCTATTATTCTATATATATAAATCACTATATGGAGAGCCATCCCGACATCTAGCTAACTTAGCGGGTTTTTTTACTAGATCCAGTTGAATGATAGGTCGCATACAAAAGCACGTAAACAAGTATAAATTGATAAACATAAACAACGATCAACGATAAATTAAGAAATCGATATAACAAACCAAAATTTAAATCTTTCTAGTATGGCTAATAACCAAGGGTATTAGCCCTTAACCATTGTAATCAATACAGGAATAATAATTCAACCAAGGTAAACTAATCGAGTTAAACGAATGATACCAAAAATCAAACGATTACTAGAGTATAGGAGATTACAAAGTTTTTCCTATGGAATTAGTAGCTTTTCTTAACCTCTTCTGCTCTTTTGAAAATTGACTTTTGTGGTTATGGTATCGAAATTTGATCAAGCACACCTAAAAATCATTTTTATGCCTTTTATTTATACTGTCTAGAATTTAGTCGATACGCCGTATTGGTTGAGGTAAATACGGCATATTAGAAGTTTATTGGAGTAGGGACCACGTTCAATATCTTCCAGAATATTTTATTGCTATATCTTGGATACGGCGTATAGAAGTCTTCTGGATACGGTGTATAGGACTTTGTTCTTCGTGGTTTCTTATCTTTGTAGGCACAGATACACCGTATCTTCCTTGATGGATACGGCGTATTGGATGTTAGAATAGTATTCTTTAGATTTCTTCGTTTAAGCTCCAGAATGCGCGTTTTTGCTAATCTTCACAAAGTACTCCATAATTACTACGATTCTTAAATATAAACGATTAAGTAATAATTCTTGCAATAATTAAACAAAATGAGTAATTTGCATGGGATAAATGATGCTATAAAAGTGACGTATTTGATGTCATCTGAATTCCCCCACTTGAATCCTACTTGTCCTCAAGTAGCCTTTAGAAATTTCTGAAAGTGTATCCTTAAGGATTTTTCCGTTAAGCGTTTATTCGATCAATTACCAGTACACAACCAAACACCTCACAAAATAAGAAGATGAAAACACTCAAATCACTCGACTAATCTATGTGGTAACATCTAATTGCTCAATGCTCGGTCATGACGAGTATTCTTCATAGCTTGCAAGGATTACACATCTCACCACTAAAGCTAGGAGTAACAAGTTATAAAGGTTAATTAGGTTTTTAAAAGGCTTAAAAGGGTTTGATCACTCTTTATAATATATATCGATACCAATATTCCAGAAAAGGTGACAAAATCACACATATACACCCATAACGATGAGATAGACACATATGACTGCATTTGAACCTTAACTCGAATAAGCTAAAGAATAGGACTAGTAGTCTTTACCAAAAGTCATAAACCAGCAAGGGCGACAAACCACATATACACATCTATAACGATGGAATAGACATACATGATTGCATTTAATTCCCTCACTTGAGTAAAACCAAGGGTTATGACAAAAAGTGATATTGGGTATGGATCTTGTAATCCTTTCTCCAAAAGTAATAAACCAACAAGGCGGACAAAATCACACATACATAGAGGTAACAATGGAATAGACACATGTGATTGCTTGCATCCTCATTCGAGTAAGACCTACGGATAGAGATTAGGAAAGGGAAATAAGTATTGTTAAATAAAAGATTGCAAAACAAATAGATTAAGTCCAAACAAATAAGATACAACTTGCTAGATACTTTCCTGACTGTTACCATGATAAAGACACAGAAATATTTACACAAACGTCTTCGTCATAGATTAACAAAAACAACCTAAGTTGGCATTCCCATAACGGTTAACTTCCCAATCATCCATACTATACATACTTTTACAAAATCAAGTGGCGTATCTACCACTTTATACAAAACTTTACATCGTTGATTTATAACACGTATCAACAAATAATAGATCGTTTAAATAATACCATCGGTTTAAGTTTTAATGAACCAACTATCTTCATAATTTTCTTTCTCTTTTTGTCGAGATTTTCTAATTTTTTTGATTTTTTTAACATTACACTACGAATCTCAGTTTAATTTCACCATCTTCACGATCATAAATAGCTCCGGATAATTTCTTCCATAATTCTTCATTCTTCGGACATACCAATAATTGTGATGGTAGTAAAAATACATGAGTTTAACTACTTTTACATTCCCAATTGCAATGTGAAATTTTCCCAACCATACCAGAGATAGAAAATGACACAAGACACAGGAAATACATACTTTACACTAAAGCAACTAGCAACTGATAAATGGACTTAATCTAACAGGATAGGCTAAGGTGTAAAGGTGTAACAAAACAAATAGTTGGTGAAAACAGGAATGGTTAAACAGGTTTTTCTAGGGGAATCTTACTCTGAAAGTGAGAGTAAACAAAGGGTTTATACGATGGTTAACTAACCGGTGTGGTTAGTTAAATACACAACATATATAGGCTTTTTGGGTAGTCTAAGAATTTACCAATTTAACAAGTTACTCCATCTAAATCCCTAGTACTCATTATTGTGGTCTCGATAGGTTTTACAAGCCACGTTCTAAAGTCTAAACTACCGGACTCACTATATTTTTGTGGGATTTTAGTATGTGGGATTTTGGGTAAATATTCAGAACCCGATAAGGCTTAATCCTCATAATATCTAATAACGGTTTTGTGTGCAGGTTATGTAACCAGTAATTTCACAAAAGTATGCTCGAAAAAAAAATTAAGCATATTAATGTGAAAAATAGGACAAGTTGCGTTCTAATTCCCATCCCACCACTTAAATTATACAACGTCCTCGTTGTATAAAAATAACATTAAAAATAGGAAATGAAATAATTAAAACGAGAAACTCCCCTAATATTTGCTCGGTATGATTCTCCATGTTGACTATATGAGAAAGAATGTATGTTGTAAATGCGTCTCAATTCCAGCATGACTACAACACACATAGGATTCCAGATTATGGATACTTTACCAACGTTGTCGATTTCTTTCCAGCGAGGTCCTCTACAAAATATAAGAAAATCATGCAAATCTATCTCTGGTATCATACGGTTAATAAAAATAAAATAAAAACACAAACTGTACAGGAAACCAATACGTCGTATCCAAAAACCTGGATACGCCGTATGGAGAAACCTGTAAAAAGTATTTATACGAGTCAGATTTGCCAGATACGCCGTATCATGTTGATGACATCAAATAACGTCACTTTTATAGCATCATTTATCCTATGTAAATTACCCATTTTGTACAATTATTGCAAGAATTGTTACTTAATCGTTTAAAATTGTTATTTGCAGTAATTATGGAGTACTTTGTGAAGTTATGCTAAAAGGGACGCATTTTGGAGCTTAAATGAAGAGTTCGGGAAAGTCTAATGATCTGACAGCAAATACGCCGTATTATTCTAGACCTATACGACGTATCCAAGACTTTGAAAAATTAAAAGACCATTGCATGACTTTGAATAATACGTCGTATCCACATCAACGATACACCGTATATAATACTTTGGTCAAAGAAGAAGAACAAGCTGGTTTTACTCAATACGCCGTATCCATCAAGAAGATACGGCGTATCCGTGCCTACTCTTCACAGATAACCACGAAGGATTGAAGAAATAATACGCCGTATCCTGATGACTTAATACGCCGTATCGAAGGTCAAAACAGTAGAAGACTCTAAAAGATATCAACCGTGGTCCTTACTCTAGGAAATCCCCAATACGCCGTATCCCACATCGCCCGATACGGCGTATCAATCAATTTCCAGACTCTATAAATAGAAGACCCTAAACACAGTTTTAGGTATGCAAGTGAAACCCTAAACCACCAAGTCGACCAAGAGACGAATAAAGGAGCATAGAATGTCAGAAAAGAGCCTCAAGATCATAAGAAAACTCTTGTAATCTTTGCGTAACCAAATACACGTTCGGTTAAGGTTTCTTTTCTTTAATCGTTCATATATGAAACCATGTGTATTTTTATAATGACTATCGGTTGATACCTTTAGATATCAGCCATGTTTATGAAGATCTAATGTTTGGTTTGTTTATATTGATTGCTTAATTTATCGTTGATTGTTGTTTATGTTTATCAATTTATA
>BQNB010106618.1:0-23348 GCA_026074375.1 Tanacetum coccineum | reverse complement strand
GCCAAACAAAAGAGAAGGGTCAATCCACCATAGATGCAAATCCAATTATTTGCCCCACCAAAATGTGGTTAACTTCCCCTCTACACGCATTTTCCAACATTTATGAGAACCAAAACAACAACATGTTGAACATGCAGTAACTGAATCTAAAAAAAACCCTAACCCTAACTAATAGAAGAGATAAAAAAATACTTCAATCGAGAAAAAATATTACTAACCCCAGAAGCAACAATCGTAACAACCACACAAAAACAAAAACCCCATCGAATGCAATCACATCGTTCAACAACAAAACCTCACAAACTGTGACAACCACAGTATGTTAGATAGCACAAAAACAAAACCCCTATCGAATGTAATCACATCGCTAACCACAGTATATTAGAGAGAGAAAGAGACATGATCATTTAGAGAGAGAGACGGTGATACTGTCAATGCATTTGATGTGTGTGTTTTTATCGATGTGTATGTGGCTGTGGACACGTACCAAACACGTGTAAGGAATTTTTTTTAAATAAATAACTCAAGTTGGGTCGGGCGGGTTAAAGGCGTTTAAGGCAAGAAATGCATTTAAAGCATGCCTCGGAAGGATAATCCTGCTCTTTAGTATAAAAGGTACAATATAATACATATAAATAAAATGTTAAGGCCAAAGTGTATTTTGGTACCTCAAACTTAGTTAATCGGGTTTTTTACTAGCCTAAACTTTTAATGGTGTGGTGTGATACCCTAAACTTGTAAACTCGGTAAATTAAAGGGTTGACTCGGTCATGTGATCACATGTGACATAATTCTGTTAATTTTTTAGTGATCGTTACCACATACACTTCTTTTTCCTCCTCCCATTTAATTTTCATGAGACCAATTTATTCTTTTGTACTTAATTTCCATATCCTGCAAATTAGGACAAGATGCACAATTAAGTTATACTTCGTAGTAAGTTGAATTTTCATTTTTACAGAAATATAACTTATACTTCGTAGTAAGTTGAATTTTCATTTTTACAAAAAAAACCGACGAAAATATATATAGCTAGTCTCAAAAAATAGCAGTATACTTATTTTAGTGTTGCACGTTGGGCAATTTACAGATTGACATGCCAATAAGCATTTCATTTTCCCCTAATATCATGAAATGGCAATAAATCATCTCAAATGTTCAACATTAAGCATAGTACATTTCATCAGTAATGACAAAAAAGAGAACATCGTACCAAGTTTAATGACACATAAACATGAAAATTTGTACAATCATCAATGTAGAACAAAAAAACCAAAACACATAGCCCAAATGCATTTTGTAACAAATTGAAACACGGTTCAAAGAACAAAACCTAGTTTATATAGAAGATAGACAATCCAAAAGCTATAGCCTTAAGTTGTGCATCCTCATCATGTGTATGAAACAAGAAATTCTCAGGCTTAAGATCTCGATGCATCACACCAAACTTTTAATCGTGCATCTTGTTGTCTTAATTTGTGGGCTATGGACATTAAGTATAAAAGAATAAATTAGCATCGTGAAATTAAATGGGACAAGGAGAGAAAAGAAGTGTATGTGATGATGATCGTTAAAAAACTAACAGAAACATGTCACATGTGATCACATGACCGAGTCAACCCTTCAATTTACCGAGTTTACAAGTTCAGGGTACTACACCGCACAATTAAAAGTTTAGGGTAGTAAAAAACCCGTTTAACCAAGTTTGAGGTATCGAAATACACTTTGGCCAAATGTTATAAAGTTTTTTTTAACCATAGTTTTTGACATATTGCCTTACTAATCCACGGGGTTTGAACCAACCGTCACATAGACTCAAACCAGGTAAAACCCTCACTTTCAGGAGGATGGCATGACCACTTCAAAGTTGTTTGCACCAATGTTCTGAAACCCGGTTCGACCCGGACGGTTCAACCGGTTCCGGTCGAAAAAACGGGTCAAATTAAACCGGGTTTCATATTTTCGAAATCCGGTTAGACCCGCCGGGTTTGAAGTGACCTAGGTTGACCCGGTTCTCGAGACCCGGTCAGTTTTGATTTTTTTGTGTTTTTTTACAAATAAAGCAAGTTAATTATATATATTTGTGACGTAATTTTATTGTTTACATGATATATTTGCTTGTAAATGGTTTTTTTTGCTTAATATATGGAATATTCATGATTTATATAATATATATATATATATAATATAATATATATATATATATATATATATATATAATATATAAATATATATAATATATATTTTTATACATGAGCAAAGAATTTTTATTTTTTTTTGTTGTGTAAAAACCGCGTTGACCTGGTGTCAAAACCGGTGAACCGTACCCCGGTGACCCCGATGAACCTGATGACCTGACCGGGTTCGATTAAGACTGATTTTATCAAAACATTGGTTTTGGCACCTACAGGAATTTAACTTGAGACCTCACACATTTTATAAGGATAGCCACAAGCCTTTTTTCCACTAAGTCACCCTTGAATGTTTATGTTAAAAAGTTATGGTAAAAAGGTAGTACAGAAAAACAAAAGAAAAGACATAAACAGAAAGATAACAAACAAATCCATTTTGCCTCTGTAGCTTTTTTTTCTTGTTGTTATGTTAATTCAGTGACAATGATACTCGACTAGGATTTGAATAAAATATACTCTAAGTATAAACTCAGTCTCTAAATGTCAAAAACATTCAGGGAGTCATTGTCGGAGTTCTTCAGGGTCTAAAGAAAGATTCACCACTCTTGGAGACGAAACTCAACTTGTAAAGTCCCTAAACTAAGAAAAAGATGATGGATTCAGTGAGTGATGACAATAACTCACTGAACCCCCTTGATCTCCTCAACCTCAAAGGCAACTTGAACTTAGATAGTAAAGAGAAGTATCTAAGTCTCCGAAACAAAAAGGCGGGAACTTTTTTAAAAAGATAGTAAAATGTACTTATCGTATCATAGAAAGTCAATGAATTACAAGAGTTGATAAAAAATGAAAAACAATTGTTAATTAACAATGTGTCTTAAAGTCAATGGACGTGTTATAAGAATAGAAGCATTTAATGCAATAAGGTACCAATGTAACTTTTAAGTTAAATGCTTGACATGGCGTTATTACGACACGGGTTTCCACCTCGAACTTTGTCTATAAAAGAAAATGTTGTAATAGAGTAAATGAAATCATGTACAATTATATGTTGGCATTTGCGAGAACATGTACTCCTCCTAGAACGAAGTACTTGAATATACTAAAAGGTGAGCATAGTTCTTAGTTAAGCACATAACTTTGGTTTGTGTTTATTTAGTATAAACTAATTTAATATACTTGCTTTCAAACGTGTCTAAAACTACATCATAGTCTATAAGAACTGACTTAACTTAACTTAATAAATTATAATCACTTTACAAAGATCTTATTAGAGCAGTCTAATTTATAAAACTTTTCTAAAAACTGTTCAAAAAGTTTTATAAAACTGTAAAGATCAAGTGTGAGGACAATGTAACTGATATATTGTAGCACTTCGTAAATTTTTAGGTGATTATTTTTTTACCCATACTTTTATTATTTATTTTACCTTGAGTAAATTTTTTTATTTTAATTTTTACGAATTACGGTTAAGTCATCTCGCGTGTGCATTAAAACGTTTATTAAACATGAACCCTATTTTAGAATTAATATCCGTCTACGTGCTCTACGTAATTTATTATTTTACCAAAGTATCCCATATGTTATATTCTACGTCTATACCCGTTGGCCCTTAAAGTATCTACCTATCCTAATATTTTTATACAAAATTTAAATTTAAAACCCCATTATTCCGCTTTATTTCTTAATAACCAAACTCGTAATACTTAAACTTGGTCCCAAAGTTAGCTCGCTCTTTTCTTGTTCCCTCCCCCCTAGTCGACGAACCACAAGGACCACCAAGAGGGGTTTTAGTCTCTTGGCTTGAACCATGGGTTAAGTAAACCCTAACTTTTCCTCATATAAATACCATCCTTATAATTATTTTAGGTCATTTTTTCATTTCCACAAGCCACCAAAGTTTCTCCTCTTCCCCTTTTCTTTGTTCTTAGCCGCGGCACATACAACCCACAAGAGGGTTTCATCATCTTTGATTTTTGCTTTATTTTAGGTGTTCCAAGATCATTTCTAAGGTTATCTAAGGTGCATCAAGGGTTTATTTCATTAGTTTTCAAGATTTAATCAGGGGATTAAAACCTAGGGTTTTATTATTATTTAAGGTTTTTCAAGTTTCAAGTTCTCCTAATCAAGTTCTTGTAATTTTTTATCTTGTTCATCTCATTTAGAGTGTTAGGGGCTGAGTTCGTGTGTATATTAGAGGGGTTATTGCATGGTATTATTGTAAGGTGGATTGAGGTTTATTAGAGGTTTTGATTGTTGGTTTGACTTTGGTTTATTGTTCTTGGTAAATCATCTTCAAGATTATTCTTTTCAAGCTTAGGGGCTAATTTAAAAGGGTAATAAGAGTACATCCAGGATTCTTGCAAGTGCTTGGTTGGGTCATTTTGATTTGGTTCGAAAATTTAAGGGAGGAGTTGTAAATCTGTGTAGTCTTTCTTCATTGTCATCTTGTAAGATCATGGTCCCTTGTTAATTTCTTCATTGTAAAAGTATTCTCCTTTGTTGTATTTTTTGTAAATGAGGTGTTTTATCATTTTTTGATTATGTATTGGTAATTTTTATGGCATTATACACAAGATTTTTGAGGTAGAAACTCGACTTTGTGGGATTTACAACACCTTTGAAATGGCATAATTAGACCAGCAGGTTGTTAGAGTATTTTTGAATTGTTGATGACCTAGGAAAAATTGAAAAAAATAACAAAGACCTAGACAATTGTCTTAGCTTCGCGTGGCCGTTTGATTCGAAGCATAACGATGCTCGATGAGCGTTTTATGACCAAAACGGTAAAACTAGTCGGAAAATGCATCCAGATATTGATTTGAGTATAAGTCCTAAAATTTGTACTGAACCCCCCATTCTAGTAAAACTAAAAGTTGTAGATATCTGTTCAACTTAAATATTGCCATGTGTTTCGGCCTCTGCGGGCATACGGTTTAGGAGATACGCACAATTTAGTGAGACGGTAAAAATCAATCAAAAACTCAGTTTTGGTAACCAAGGGTAAATTTGTAATTTCACAGGTATTACGAAAATCTTGAAATGTGGGGCCCTTATTTCTGTAAAATAGACTCAAAAACCTTTCCGTGGGCATTAAATTCTTTTTTAATATCTTTTTTTTTTTTTTTTTTTAATTTTATTTTTACAAACCCCAATCATGAAGCCATTTATGGGTTGGGAGATATGGGTTAGTAAAGTTAGTCTAGACCCGAATATTTTTGGCAGCCTTGGTTTGATTGGGCTTTTAGACACTAATTTGTTTATATATTTTGGGCTTTTAATTAACTAAATAAAATGTTTATTTTTGGGCTTAAGTATTTAATTAGGAATGTATAACTTGGGCTCAATTATATTTTAGAAAACTAAAAACTAAATGTGCAATGCCAAGCATTTTATAAAACTTACTTATTATTATGTGTTGCATATTTTTTTTTCTAAGTAGAGTAATTAATTTCTGGTTGATCCTGGATTTTTTGCTTTTTATACGGATGTTTAATACGTAACTCATATATAGCGCTAAAAAGTTAGAGTTCATGCCTTTTCTTATTTAATTGTTTTACAAACTCTACGGGGGAGATTACATGATATGTTTTTACGTTTGGACACAAGTACAAAACTGTATGCTATGCATGAATATTATTGCATAAGTCCCACTACTGCCATTTAAGTCCTCTTAAATCACGAGCCGTTAATTGATGGTAAAGAAAACATGAGTGTTGTGAATAGCGATCCATTGGGAAATTGAAACAATCACCCCGTCCAGGTTCTGGTATCTTAATATGGCCAGCGAGACGATATGTTAAGGTTTGAGGCTATTCTTGGAGTGTTTGGCAAGAACACCACCTTACATTTATTGTGGGAAACAAACAATTAAGGTCCTTGGTTTAAGTCATGAGCTTTAGAGGCATTAGATAACTATTTGTTCGACTTATATGAATGTGTTTCAATTAGTCTGCTATTACTCAAAATCTTATGGTCCATTGTTTTATTATAAAACCTGTGAATTCACTCAACATTATTATTGACAATTTTAGCATGTTTTATCTCATGTCTTTTAGGTGTTGTCTTGGAAGGAAGTCGCACAGATTATCTTTTCAAACTCTGAATAATGATCATCATTCGCATTAATAACTTTTATTTTGAAAACATTGTGTTTTGTTAAAACTTTTGGGACCTCTTTTTGTAAACTATGATGTTTAAATATATCAAATGTGTAACTTTTTAAAACGTCTCTCTTAGAGGTCATTTTCAGTCACTAGTACTTTGTAGACTATGATGTATTAGTAGCCCACCCCGGTTACCTTCCATGGGCAATCCAATTCTAGCGGGTGTTTACAAGATTGGTATCAGAGGTGCTGGTTATTAGTAGAAGAGAAATGGTTCAGTTTTAATCATAGGAACCTATTAAGATATCTTTCCAATATTAAGAAGTATCTTATGTTTTAATACGATAATCCGTACGCCGTTTTACTTCCTGATGCATTTGCTGTTATATTTTTAAATACATTTACTATTAGTATGATATAAAGGCTATTTTTTAAACAATTGATTACTTTCTAGATCACTTATGTTTATTTTCCAGAGACATTACTATATTTTTATTACGGTTTATTTATAATATATATTTAAAAACTTTTCTTAGGACATTATGAGTTCAACAATGGTCTCTAGGACATTTATCAAATACTTCGTGAAGTGATACGAGGATCTACAAACCCTTCAATCACTTCACTTGATTCTCTTTCTTGTTGATATAGAAATCGACAGAGTTCGTCGTATACATTGGTTAATTTTAATATTCGACTCTGTGTCTTGGAACACTCGCCTTTGTTAATTTTTTTTTAAACGGGATAGTCTTCATGTAACCTAAACTGCATATGAATAAAATACGAGCTAATTAGAATACGACAATTAACTTGTCACCTTGTACGTGCGCCTTGGAGCACCTACTTTTGAAACACGGCTCATTCATGTCTTATTCTTTTTCTCTTTTCTTCTTGTGATTTTGGAGAATCATGCCATCAAGAGGATAACTACTAAGTTCGACAGCTATGAAGCGACTCATAGCCCAATGTATGACTGACATGCTCTTTCGCCTAGAACAGAACGGGATCCGATATGCCGAGAACGAATCACGCATAAAGACCCTTGAGACAAACCACGCTAATGAAGGTCACGTATTCCGACTAGAATATCATTTGGGAACGACACAACCAATAGCCCCCACTCCGAAGAGAAAATCTCGACCATCATAGTTAATGATGACCTTTTTATTTAAAACATTTCTTTGAAAACTCTCGTTGTATTGTTTGCTTTGCTGTACGGATATATCCACTCCCTTCAATAATTAATTAATTGTACAATTAACTTCCCATATCCTATTTTAACACCCTTGATATATCATTTCCTTAATATGTGCTTGTTTTAGCCATTTGGTATTAACTCTCTTTAATAATTAATTGTTTGTACAGTTAGTTTACATATCTCATTTAGCATTCTTGACATACTGTTTTTTTTGAGATATGTATCTTTCAATTATTGGTATTAATAATGCCTCGGTTGCATCAATTAAATTTATGGATGACTCTCTACAGTCTTCCGGATCGTAGTCTGATAAAAAAAGGGAGGACTCGTTACGTTCATTTTGTTGATAAAAAAAATCTTTACGATCGTTTTTTTTACTGTTATTATTTTTTGATATTCTTGATACCTACTTCTATCTACTATTATTATGAAAAATTGGTTCTTTAGTTTGCATGATTTTTCATACAAATGATCCCCTATACTTTCTTGATTCGTAATTTCTTTATGCGGATCATTCTCTATATTTATTCTTTTGATCATTATTACATTTGTACATATGTTTTTTTACGTGCTCTCTTAAGTCGTTAACATATTCGTATTTTACGTGTTCAAGATATCTTTTATTATCTCTCCATATACTTTCATTGATTTTCCTTGTGATGCTATGACCATCCTTTTCATGATCTATTAATTCTTTCTTTGCGTTGATTGCTGGTCATCTATTTCTTCATTCATAAAAATAGTCAATCTTCCTTTTAGGATTCTCTAATCCTGAAATATCAAACACGTTATAACCTCTTTGTATTGGCATTCACTTTTTTGAAGATTAATAATTTATGTGATTCCTCCGCTCACATTTATTATCTACACAAATTCATCTTTCGATATTGACATGTATTGATACTTGATATATGCTTCTTTAATCATCGGTATGACATATTGATTATTCGTTTTCGCTTGCTTTCTCTTTCAAAAGCTTTAAATTTATAAGACTGAAAATACCGGATAATTATATGGAAACACACGGGTAAAAGTATAACCCACGTATGCAGTATAATCTTTTTAGGTAAGACCAGGTCATCCACAGGGATTAGAGTAGTGTTCAAATAATCAGAAAGAAAATAGACTTTAACAATTTTGAAAATAATTTTTACTTTACCAATGATAAAAAGTATGACTACTGGGATAGTTGAAAAATAACTTATAAGTGTTGGAAATGATTTGACCTTGAAGATGGGGTATTAATTTATAAAGACGATTTCTCGTCAGAAAACGTTTTCACAAATCAACTTGTTAACTTAAGACTTATATTTAGTTAACCAGACCAAATGTGTCACTCAAATAATCCAGTTACTATTATATCAAAGCTTATTTTGTTTTATCTCAACTTTACGGGAAAATGGACTTAATTGGCACATACGGTTAAAGACCTTTGACAAATCTTTAAAACATCATATGATCAGATAAGGGTCTTTAGACATATACCGATTTGAATTATATAATCTTAGTTGATAAGAAAAATAGATTAAGATGGGGATATTAAAAGGGTTTGCATCCATTAGTTTGGTTTAAAGCGATCAAGTATTCTTACCAATCACTTAGTTTATTTATCTATCGTAACTCACGGAGTAGTCAAGAGAGATTTAGCACTCTCTTGGCTATGGGGTTAATAACATAAAAAGTACTCATTAAATAAATTTCCATTTTTTCTTAACAAGGTAAGAAAACTTCTTCGTTCTTGATCGTTAGATCTTTTCATCAAGAGAATGGTTTTGTTATTTTTTCTTGGTGGTTTTGGTGAAAGGGGAGGGGTATGTAGTGTGTAGAATTGAAGTGGAAATGGTCTGTGAGGGGAATGATAGGATTGAGTAACTTTCGTCTCAAATTTTTAGGCAAAAATTTGGTGAATAGTGCGGAGACTTACAAATAATACCGGCGGACTTGGTGAGTTTAATGCGATAGAATTTAATGCGCTTTTATTGGTAGTGCGGCGCTCTTACAAATAGTGTGCCGGCAGTTAGTTTTGAGGAAGTTATTTGCGATAGCATTTAATGGACTTTTATTCTTAATCTTTGGGGAAATCGTGCGGCGCACAAATATTATAAGTTCGGCAGGTGTTTGAACTCACTGAGGATTGTTGCCTGGCGGACCTTCTCATGAGCCTTTTGGATTCTAGATATCATATTTTTTTATTTGTATTCGCCCCCAATGTAGTACTAGATTTCTTGAGCTTTAGGTCTTTTTAGTCTTCAAGTAACCTAATGCGTTTTAAGCTTATTTATGTATCGATAGTACAGGAGAAAATGATACCTAAATATCATTATATAAATATGGCCATAGAGAAAACATGTATAATTTGGGGCGGTTATCAAATCCCTCCACACTTAGCTTATTGCCTTGCACTCTAGCATGGAAAGATAAGCGGAGGAAGGAGAGGGAAATTTTATTTTTAAAATAATCCATCGTGACGTGGAGAAAATTTGATTTTTTTAAGAGATTGTATTTTTTGATAACTTTTTAGGCTTAAACTATAAACATAGCTCCTTAATCATAGGGATAGTGTTTGATTTTTAAATTTCACTCAGCCAATCAAATAAGGTCTTAATTTGTTATCTGTGAAGGAAACACTCAATTTGAACAGACTATAATATAGACAGCTGCCATAGGGATATGTTACTTCTTTACACATAAAACTGACGAAGGATGAAACTTTGGTACTAGAGGAGGATCAATTCTCATGCGACGAACATAAAGCCTTTATTTCTGCTTCGATAGTTTTATAAAATCTTATTTTTTTTACTTTCTTTTTTTTTTCACATACCTGTTGATAAAATTTTTTTTAAGGCTTGGCACAGGACTTCTCAATAAATTTTCAGATACTTTACCAGCTAATGCAATTCTTGCAATAACATAGAACTTGCGGGTTAAAATTACATGTTGATGGCTTCGGGTATAGTAAATGATAATTAATCAGCACATGTTCTAGAGATTTAATTACCGGCTCTCTCTAAATATATTTTATCAACCAATTACCATATGTTCCAGAATTAAAGGTGTCAAAGACCGCACCATACACATCACCGTTGCGACGGATTCGACACATTTGATGCAATCAAAAACTTAACTCGAAAATAGCTAAATGCATAATTATTTAGGTACCAAAGGTGGATTCTGAATAAGGCTTTGATCTTCTCAAAATTAGTGGGATTGGGGTCGATTTGTGCTAGCTATAATGTCAATCAAGGTGGATTTGCTTATAATAGAGCATTTTTTACATTTTGAAAGTATATATTATTAAGATTTTTATATATAAATATACAGCTATTTGCGTTGAAATTTTTTTAACAGGGCAAAACATAGTTGGGATATGATTAATTTTTCCTATTTGGCTCTCCCTCCCACCACTAAGGTTAAAAACTTTGCCTCAAATTGTTATGGATAAGATATAGTGATAAAAATAGGGAAATTTAAGGGAAAACGGTACTTACCGGGGCATAGAGAAAAGAAATGCATAGCTGAGGGTTAGGAGCTATCTTGTGCAATACGTCAGAATTTTCCTTTATCTTCGAGCTAATATTACTGCCATAAGAGTTAAATTAAAAAAGTACACATCAAAAAAGAAAATATTTTTGTTTTTTAGGAACATTATTATTTTAGTAGAAGATAACATGGGAGGAGGAACTCCTCAACATTAAGTGAAAGCCTACAACCGGGTTGCCTCCGGAGTAAGCGCTTTATTTTTTTTATGTGTGTCGTTAGATAGACTCGTTATTATTGGGGAGTTATTAGGTTGGGGGAAAAAAAAGGAGAGACTACTTCCCTTGTCATTTCTTCTTCGTTGATATAGTTTGCTGTCGGTAGTGGCCTTTGACTATTGAATGTTTCTTTCCTTTCTTTTCCATAAGTTCAATAATATACGGCTATGGATATTTATGTTTCAACTATATAAGGTCCCCTAACAATCGGATCTGTGTACTCGGGTTATTTTAATTATGTACTTTGATAGATAAATAGCAGGACTTTATTTCCTTGTTTTTGAATTCCTTTTCATTCTTTTTTCCCTCTATACATGCCAGACCTTTGGTTCTTTCCTTGTATAGACGAGAGTTTTCATAAGCTTCGGTGTCTAAGTTCGTACTAATTCGGTGTAACTGTAACATTCTTTTTCTCACAGCAGCGATGAGATCTGGGCCTGCAATTTTTCTGCGTGCCCAGTATGCCACATGGTGTTCAATTTCAAATGGTAAGTGGAAGTTTTTTCCATATATTAGTTTGTATGGTTGTAGTACCTGGTAGTGTTTTGTAGGCAGTGCAAAGCCCACAGAGCTCTTGTCATCGGTTTTATTGTACCAAAATAGCAGGATTGTCTTAAACAGTTTATCAAGAATTCTTTTAAGTGCTTTGTTCGTGTTTTTTAAACTTGACCACTTAGTTTGAGGAGTGATAGATGTAGAGAAAGAAGAAAAGAGTGAGAATTGACAGAAAACCGGTGATTAAACCTTTATATTGTTCATGGTTTTTTTCCATTATTTGTTTCAGAAGTGAGTACCTCGTTCGCCTGGATTAGAGCTTGGGGCATTCCGATTGGAAAGATTAGGTTCTTCAGAAAAGGCGACACTACTTGGGCATTTAATCATTGGTTGGTAAGCTTGAGCTTCGGTCCCCATTTACGATTACGTAAATCAACAGCACTAGTTGTTTTAGTTTACAAACTTATATGATTTTGGGGAATGCGGTCACCATATAAAAGTCGATACCCCAATATGTCTCACTCAAAAATTTCACAATTTATTTGATTTTCTGTTTAGAGGGGTCATGTCATCATGTTTTGATATATTTCCGGTCCCTTGGACATGCTTTAACATTAGAGGACTAGTGTATGTGCTTCTTTGATGATGGTGGCCAGTAAAATCATGAAATCATGGACACTTTTTTAGATGTTTGGTTTGGTCCATAATGTCATCTGTTGGTACGTCGGTGACAGTGATATAATAATGATTAGGGATTTCTGGGTTTCCCTCATAGAATAATATAGAATTATACAAGCGTTCTGATTCTACGTCCTTAGCATACTTCTGAAGAGATAAGGTTCCTCCCAAAAGTAGTGTTTGGAGGTCAGAGAATTAATTTGATTCTTTTGTTTATATGTCATCCTTTTGGTAATAATCATTACAGACTAGTTTAGTTTACGAAGTCTACGAACCAAGGTTCGTTTATGTTGATTTCCATAAGAGTTTCTCCGGGAAAGTTATCATCTACTTCACTGTCATCACTTGTCTCATCGTTTTCAAGGCGGGATAGATGATTCGGCTGCTACTAATTTTTTGCTTCCGTTTTCTTCGTCTTTGTTTTCTATGTCGATTCTTGAGATAAGTAAAATCCATCGATAAGGCGTGGATTTAGCATCTTGATTTTTATAAAAGTGCTTAGAGTTGAATGATCAGTGTCTGAACTAGTGTTTTTGTGAGTATAATTAAGATTGGGTTCTGAACATTTTCAAAATGCATAAACTACAGACCATAAGTTCTTTTCTCGGTTACGGTTTTGCTATTTTGGTTGAGCGGAGCTTATGGGTTTTGCTTTGCCGAGGTAGCACTCGGCTGTGTGAAAATTTTCTCCATCTTTTTGACGATAGGATGGATCCCCTATAGCGGTAAATCACTTGAAGCAACACATAAGTTCAAATGGAAAATTCCGGTTTGGGCTTAACAAAATCAAAGGAGACATGTGAGTTTTCTCTCTTCCATATGATTTCCAAAAAGCTACTTCGACATTCATTTGCTCGATTTCAAATGGTTGTCTTTTTCGAGAAGTTTAGTTAGAGGTATCCCTTGTAGAGCAATTTTTCGAGGGAAATTACTTTAATGAATCGTCGGGTAAAAATTGGCATGTCTGAGAAAGCTTCTAATACTTTTAATATTAGTAGGTGGTGGAAGTTTCGAGATTACATCGATCTTTGCTTTGTCAACTTCAAGTCCAGCGCTATACACATGTAGTCCTGAGCACAATTTACTTCTTTGAACATGGAAGTGACATTTTTCAGTTTTAGGACGAGGAATTTGGCGTCTGTTTTGCAGCGTAGGAGCATTTTTGTATACAAGATTATTAAGGCTTGTGTCGAAAAGAGCTTCCCGAAGACGGAGAAATCGTCCATGGTATCTCTCCATGGATTATTGATCATATCGTTTGAAAAAAGATTGCAAATATATACATCTTTTGAAATGTCTTGGCCAGGAGACTTACATAGACCGAAAGGATTCGACTATAAGCGTATGTTTCCGAAAAGAACAAGGAATGTTGTTTTTCTTGATCATTAGGATCGATAGGAATTTGGAACAATGCCAAGAAAAAACCATCAGGAACGGAAATAGAATATTTATTTCCCAGCGTGGGGGGTCTCTTTAGCACATATTGATCCATAAAAGGTAAGGGGAAATTGTTTCCTTTTATAGTTGCTTCATTGAGTTTATGATAATCGATGCATACTCGCCAACCCGTAATGGTTCTTGTTGGGACAAGTTCATCTTTTTCGTCTGGTGACCAACTGTCTTAATAACTCCTTTCTATGGTAACACAGTGGATGTAGAGCTACCAAGGACTATCGGCAATTGGATAAATTATACCGGTATCCAGGAGTTTCACGATTTCTTTTTTAACAACTTCTTGCATATTTGGATTTAACCTTCTCTATTTTTGGACAACGGGTTTCTTATCATCCAAAAAAGTTGTATTTTGTGTTTGCAGAATGATGGGCAAAAATACCGGAATATTTGTTGCTTTTCCAAGCAATGGTTTGCTTGTGCTTTTTAAGATCAGTTTGAGTAGTTTTTTAGCTTTTTTCTTTTCTATGAATAGTGAGATGAATATTGATAACGGAAAGAAAAAAGAGGGTTCTTCCTGGAATACATAATTCCAGATTATCAGGGGTAAGTATTGTAGTGGTTTTTTTAAAGATTCGTAGATCCGTTTGGAGGTCTTCAATGAAGATGTTTTGATCTTATAATTAGTAATGATGGTAATTTTTTCGATATGGTGCTTCTTTCAAGTTGTCGGATTCAGATTGAGTGTCAGAGTTTTCATCGGCTAGTCATTGCCACTGAATTCATCGAATTACAACAAAGTTTTCTTCTTCGGAAGGGTTCCTTCGATGGAATGAAGAATTTTACTTATCCCCCTTTGTCTAAAAGAGCGTCGAAAATCTTCTTCTAAGCACTTTCATCGATGGCGCGATACCTATACATTTTGTTATAATCGCTCTTTAATGGAGTGTTTCATTGCTGGATTCGATTTTGAATATTTTCGTTCCAGTTCCAACTCTAAGGTGGAGTTTTTGTCTATGTTTAACTCCGAATAATTGCACTCGCAGCTGTGAAGAAAGGGTCGAACCTTGAATTTAGGGGAAACTTTACTATCTTCTTCCAATCTCAGAGAATAACGAAAATCGCGGGGGGTAAAGTGAGTTTACCAACCTTCAACGAGCATATTTTCAGGCTTATTCCAACAGGGTAAATTGGAATGTTATGTAAAGCTAATCTTACGTTCATTTTGGGAGGTTTAAAGAGTTTTTTGAGATATAATTTGGCATATAGCGTATATGGCAAAAGGTCTAATGCTTGCATACAAAGGCTCCGGCTATGGCCATTTACAGAGAAGATTGTTTTGTCAATTACATGGAATAAGAAGAAAACTCCCAAGGGCCTCCAAGTTTAGGGTGGAACTTTATTTGGATTCATACTGAACGTTTCATCGCTTAAGAAAGCGGCAGAGATTTGTTCGATTTTATGTTTGTTGTTTATGAATTCCTTGAGAAATTTTCCATAATTAGGCATTCCAGCCAAGACATCGATAAGAGGTACGTTGATTCGAACGACGCGGATCATATCAAGAAATTTTCCGTATTTCGAGCTTCCATTTACTTTTCCTAGACGTTGAGGATAAGGGATTTTTAGTCTTGTCGGTTTTGGGTAATGAAGTTTCCTTGACTCGTTTTGGATTTTGTTTTCGGTTGTGGTGTAGGTTCTTCGTCTTCATCATCGCTATTGAAGTTGATAAGAGTTTCAGATTCGTTTTGTTGATCATTTTGGTTAACTGGTGGGTTGTAAGATTTACCACTTCTTGTGAATACGACATTCACATGCTCATTGCGAGATTACAGTGGTTGGTAAGCTTTGGAATTATGTCCTTTTGGGTTTGGTTGAGTGTTACTTGGAAGAGATCAGCACGCGGGTTTCGACCAGATTGCTTGTCAGCAAGTCTGTCAAACTTGGTTTCAAGGTTATGGAAATTAAACGCTTGATGATTTTTGGCTACGGTTTCGAGTTGGGTCTTGAGATCCAAACGATGATTGTTTCTTTGACCGAAAGAAGCGTTGGTTGATTGCTTGAGAGTTCATGAAACATTTTGAATTGTTTTTTGAAGATCATAAGGTCTTTTGTCTCTTATGTTACTGGATCGATAGTTGTCTGGTTATATAAAAAACACATAAAAAAAAAAAATATAATATAAAACTACTTCGTTCGTAATATTTGAACGGCAGTTATCGCACGATTTTGAAATCTCGGTCGCAGGTAATCCATTGTAAATATCGGTGTCTTTTGAAAAGTTTACATGTATTTAGGATTCCTCCTCTGGGGTATGGTGGTTAGGTATATATTTATACCAAATCAACTTATCTTGGTTTTGTCTTTTTTAGCATGGTTTTGGATTCACTTTTCTTTAATGAGAAATCCCATTTTCAGGGTATGGCATCCATTAGGGCCATTATTTTGTCAGTATTGAAATTTAATGCTAACTTCATCGCGAAAAGCATCGGTTTTCTTGAGGAGACGTTTTTGGTCTTTCTGGATTTTTAGCCCAATCGAGCTTGAGGGAAGACTTTATCTCCTCCTTCGAGAAAGCTGATAAACTTGATTTGGAGTTTTTTTATAGTGGGGAAAATACCCACCAGCTGAGGCATTTAAAAACTTATTGGCTTATTACGCTGTTAGACCACTGATAGAAGAAGATTTTGATAATGTTGCCTTTGGACAGATTGTGACCATGACAGTTTCAGAGCATTTCCTTCATACGAAGCAAAAGCGTACGGTTTTTGAGATTCGTTTTTTCATGTTTGAGAGAAAAGCTCGGAATTCTCCGAGGAGTCGGTCAAAAAGAGCTGGGGGAAAGAAACGGCTAATGAAAGCGATTCGAAGTTCATCCCATGTTTCGATAGTTCATTCGTTGAGTTTATCCAACCATGTTTTTGCTTCCCCTAGGTAAGGGATAGGGAAAAAACCATAATTTGTGCGGACGGCTTCATTTCTCAGTTTGTTCAGTATTTAATCATATCACAGATTCCGAGGAATTAGTGGATGTGTTTATGTCAGGATCCCCCGGTTTTGGTTCTACCATCGAATTGGTTTCCTTTGAAAAGGGTCAAGTGGTTACCTTTGATAGCAAATTCGTTTGCGGTTTCAGGAATAATGATTGCGGAACCAGGTGTCAAGCGACAACATGGTCAGCAGCCCCCCCATAGGTGAATCATCCATTGGAAAAAAAAAGAATTTTCAAGGTAACTAGAAAAGTAACGGAAGTGGTTGGATATCCGAGGAATGATGTCGGATAGACTATTTTGCGGGTTCTTTGGGGATTGTTTCTTTGATTGAATGAATCTTCTGTTTCGTCGGGGACATACATATCAGTGTATGTTCTGGGTTCAAAGTAAAGGTTTTTTGTTTACAAGTTCAGAATTGGGAAAGCATGTGTATGCATAAAAAGGAGAGATTTTGTTTGGGTCAGCTTTGCCAGAAAACTGTCGGCGATTTTTGGGAAAAAGAGGGGCGTTCTTTAATGAGATTTTTCTAGATTTTTGACTTACAGAACATGCTATGAAATCCCTCGCAAGCAGGCGCCAAAAACATTTGTTTGTGTTCTTCAAAAGCTTTAAATTTATAAGACTGAACAATTACGGATTATTATAAGGAATAACCACCACGTAGGTTAAAGTATAAACCGCAAATATGTTTCTATAGTATAATATTTTTAGGTAAGATCATGTAAGTCCACAACGGGATTAGAGTAGTGTTCAAATTATCAGAAAGAAAAACAATTGGCTCTTTAACAATTTTGAAAATATAATTTTTACTTTACCAATGATTAATAAAAAGTATGACTATTGGGCATATTTGAAAAATAACTTATAAGTGTTGAAAATGATTTGACCTTGAAGATGGGGTATTAATTTATAAAGACGATTTCTCATCAGAAGAAACGTTTTTACAAATCAACTTGTAACTTATGACTTATATTTAGGTAAACCAGGAACCCAAATGTGTCAATCAAATAATCCAGTTACTTTATTATCAAAGCTTATTTGTTTATCAATTTACGAAAGTGATTTCTCGGACACAGACGTTAAAGGACCATAGTCAAATCTTTTTAAACCAATAGATCATAAAGGGTCTTTCGACATATAACGTTATGATTATATTATCTAAGTTTTTGATAAAGCAAAAATAGATAAGATGGGAATATAACAGGGTTGATAATACAATATGCTTAGGATTTTAAAGCTGATCAATTCCAAAGATATACCAAACCACTTATTCATTATCGTAACTTCACTGTTAGTCATGAGAGATTTAGCCTCTCTATGGGCTAAGGGGTTATAAACAAAGTACTCATTACATACTAAATTTCCATTATTTCATTAACAAGGTAAGTAACACTTCCTTAGTTCGTGATCGTTAGATCTTTTTCTTCCAAAGGAAAAAAAAAGTGTTTCTTGGTGTTTTGGTTGAAAGGGGGAGGGGTTTTTATGTGTGTAGATTGAATGATTGGGAACTATGGTTTGTGAAGAACGGCTTGATTGGAATGAATTTTTCGTCTTAATTTATAAGCAAAAATTTGGTGAAAAGCTTTGGCGGCGCAATTACAAATAACTGCGGCCGGACTTGTGAGTTACTGCGATAGTATATAATGGCTTTTACTGGAAGCTGCTCGGCACATTTACAATTAAGTGTGGACGCGTTTTTTGTGCGAGTAATGCAGGATCAGCATTTTCAATGGACTTTAAATTCTTTAATCTTTGGGAAATTGTGCGGCCAAATTATTTGTAAGTGAGGCGGTGTTTGAACTCTCAGAGGGAATGTATGTGGCGCACTATGTTACCAAGTGTGGCGGACTATCTTGAGCTTTTGGCTAGAAATCTTTCTTTTCTAGTATTCGCCTCCCAAAGTTGTATAGTTTCTTGAGCTTGGTCTTTAATGTAAAGTTCTTCAATTGAACCTATAAGCCAATTTTAAGCTTAATTATAGTATCGAAAGTTCACGAAGAAAACAGAATTGATCAAAATATAATAAATAACGCCATAGAAAAACATGTTTAATTGTGGGCGTTTATCACCTAATAAACTACAAATATTATTTTCAATCTTTTCATTAAGGTAGATTTCATAACAAAAATAATCCGTACATTCTGCCACATTGCAGACATTTTATGCATTAACCATTATTTATTCAATATTCGTTTGCTATCTGGTTTAATTGTTTTATTGAAATCGAGCATGTTTTAACGCATAATCTGAAGATAGGAGCTTTAGCCCTTGCACTGAAGATATTGATGACATACATATCTGGTACAAAGGTGTAAAATCATTAGAGCAAGCAACTTATAAAACTTGAACTGCGCGGCGAATTTAAAAGGAATCCATATCACCTTTCACGTCTGAAACGTGGAAGAAATGTTATTGGATGAAAAACCGTGTCATTTCACCAAATGAAATTTTTACTCGATCAACAAGCTATAACTTTATAAAGGAAGCTATAGAGATTATAGGGACAAATTGAACGTCAAATTACTTAAAGCAGAAACGTATCCTTACTCGTCATCGTTAATTGGAAATCTCGAACGCGGACCTGAATTCACGTGGTGAGCTTCGTTGTGGAAGACCAATTTTGTAGCAAGTACCCTCATCTCTTCTCAAGAGCCTCGCCATCTGACGTCACTAGTTGAACTCTAGGGACCAGAGTTTCCTTAACAGGGGTAGACTGTAGCACTTCGTAAATTTTCAGGTGATTATTTTTTTACCCATACTTTTATTATTTATTTTACCTTGAGTAAAACAAATTACTTTTTACGAATTACGGTTAAGTCATCTCGCGTTCGCATTAAAAATTTTTTATTAAACATGACACCCTTACTTTAGAATTAATATTCGTCTACGTGCTCTACGTAATTTATTATTTTACCAAAGTATCCAATATGTTATAATCTACGTCTATACCCGTTGGCCCTAAAAGTATCCACCTATCCTAAAAAATTTATACAAAATTTAAATTTAAAACCCCATTATTCCATTTTATTTCTTAATAACCAAACTCCTAAAACTTGAACTTGGTCCCAAAGTTAGTCACTCTTTTCTTGTTCCCTACCCTTAGTCGATGAACCACAAGGACCACCAAGAAGGGTTCTAGTCTCTTGACTTGAACAAGGAGTGTTATGTTAAAACCCTAACTGTTTCCCCATATTAAAAATTACCCTCCTTATATTATTTTTTTTAGGTATTCCTTTCATTTCCACAAGCCACCAAAGTTTCTCCTCTTCCCCTTTTCTTTGTTCTTAGCAGCGTCACACACAACCCATAAGAGGGTTTCATCATCTTTAATTTTTGCTTTATTTCAAGTGTTCCAAGATCATTTATAAGGTTATCTAAGGTGCATCCAGGTTTTATTTCATTAGTTTTCAAGGTTTAATCAAGGGATTAAAACCTAGGTTTTCATTATTATTTGAGGTTTTTCAAGTTTCAAGTTCTCCATAATCAAAGTTTTTTATTTTTTATTTTATTCTTGTTTCATCTCATTTAGAGAGTTAGGGGCAGAGTTCATGGGTATATTAGAGGGGTTATTACATGATATTATTGTAAGGTGGATTGAGGTTTATTAGGGGTTTTGATTGTTGGTTTGAGTTTGGTTTATTGTTCTTGGTAATAATATCAAGTTATTGTTTCACAGGTTGGGGGATGATTTAATAAGGGTTTAGGGTGAATCAAGGATTCTTGCAAGTGCTTGGTTGGTTTACTTTGATTTGGGTCAAAAATTTAAGGGAGGAGTTATAAATCTTTGTTTTTGTCTTTCTTCATTGTCATCTTTGTAAGATCATTGTCACTTGTTAATGTTTTTCATTGTAAAAGTATTCTCCTTTGTTTGTGATTTTCTGCAAAATTGAGGTCTTTTTTTTTAATTTCTTGATTATGTTATTGGTAACTTTTTATAGCATTATACATGTGTTTTTGAGGTAGAAATTTGACTTTGTGGTATTTGCAACACCTTTGAAATGGCATATTTAGACCAGCACGTTGTTAGAGTATTTTTGAATTGTTGATGACCTGAGAAAATTTGGGAAAAATAATAAATACCTACAAAATTGTCTTAGCTTCGACTGAACCTTTGATCATAGCCTAACAGATGCTAGATGAGACGTTTTACGACCAAAAATGGTTTAAATCTGTTACAGGAAAAATGACACCAGATTTTTGATTTGAGTATACGTCCTAAATTTTTTACTGAAACCCCCCATTTTAGTACAACTAAAAGTTGTAGATACTGAACCCCCCATTCTAGTAAAACTAAAAGTTGTAGATATCTGTTCAACTTAAATATTGCCATGTGTTTCGGCCTCTACGGGCATACGGTTTAGGAGATACGCACAATTTAGTGAGACGGTAAAAATCAATCAAAAACTCAGTTTTGGTAACCAAGGGTAAATTTGTAATTTCACAGGTATTACGAAAATCTTGAAATGTGGGGCCCTTATTTCTGTAAAATAGACTCAAAAACCTTTCCGTGGGCATAAAAACCAAATGAAGACCATTTACGGGTTGGGAGATATGGGTTAGTAAAGTTAGTCTAGACCCGAATATTTTTGGCAGCCTTGGTTTGATTGGGCTTTTAGACACTAATTTGTTTATATATTTTGGGCTTTTAATTAACTAAATAAAATGTTTATTTTTGGGCTTAAGTATTTAATTAGGAATGTATAACTTGGGCTCAATTATATTTTAGAAAACTAAAAACTAAATGTGCAATGCCAAGCATTTTATAAAAATATTTTTATAAAACTTACTTATTATTATGTGTTGCATATTTTTTTTCTAAGTCGCGTCATTAATTCTAGGTTGCTCCTAGGATTATCTTGCTTTATACGATGTTTAATTACGTAACTCATATCTATCGCTAAAAGTTGCGTTCATAGCCCTTTTTCTTATTTAATTGTTTTACAAACTCCACGGGGGAGATTACATGCTATGTTTTTACGTTTGGACACAAGTACAAAACTGTATGCTATGCATGAATATTATTGCCTAAGTCCCACTACTGCCATTTAAGTCCCCTTAAATCACGAGCCGTTAATTGCTGGTAAAGAAAACATGAGTGTTGTGAATAGATCTATTGGGAATGACAATCCCCGTCCAGGTTCTGGTATCTTAAATGGCCAGCGGACGCATTTAACGTTTGAGGTATTCTTTGGAGTGTTTGGCAGAACACCCTACATTTATTGGGGAACAAAACAGTTAAGGTTCGGTGTCATGAGCTTAGGGCAATAATAACTATTTTTGACTTATGAATGTGTTTCATTAGTCTGCTATTACTCAAAATCTTATGGTCCATTGTTTTATTATAAAACCTGTGAATTCACTCAACATTATTATTGACAATTTTAGCATGTTTTATCTCATGTCTTTTAGGTGTTGTCTTGGAAGGAAGTCGCACAGATATCTTTTGAAGACTCTGCATATGATCACATTCGATAAAACTTTATTTTGAAAACATTGTGTTTTGTTAAAACTTTTGGGACCTCTTTTTGTAAACTATGATGTTTAAATATATCAAATGTGTAACTTTTTAAAACGTCTCTCTTAGAGGTCATTTTCAGTCACTTGTACTTTGTAGACTATGATGTATTAGTAGCCCACCCCGGTTACCTTCCATGGGCAATCCAATTCTAGCGGGTGTTTACAAGATTGGTATCAGAGGTGCTGGTTATTAGTAGAAGAGAAATGGTTCAGTTTTAATCATAGGAACTTTCAAAACTTAGACTATAACTATTTTTCATATTAAGAGTCTCTCATCGTTTTACCTGATATCCGTACGCGTATACTTCCTGACTGCCCATGCTGTTATATTTATATCATTACTATTAGTATTATAATGGCTATTCATATAAATAATTAATTTACTTTTCGATCACTTATGTTTATTTTCCAGAGCATTACTATATTTTTATATACGGTTTATTTATATAAATATTAAAACTTTTCTTAGACATTATGAGTTACACAATGGTCTCTAGACATTTCTCAAGACATCGTGAGTGATACGATGATCTCCAAACCCTTCATCACTTCACTTGATTCTCTTTTTGATGATATAGAAACTCGACATAGTTCGTCGATCCCATTGGTTATTTTACTATTCGACTCTGAGTTTGAACACTCGCCTTGTATTTTTTTTAAAACGCATACGTCATCATGTAACCTACTGCATAGAAATACGCCAGCTAATTGGAATACGACAATTAACTTGTCACCTTGTACGTGCGCCTTGGAGCACCTACTTTTGAAACACGGCTCATTCACGTCTTATTCTTTTTCTCTTTTCTTCTTGTGATTTTGGAGAATCATGCCATCAAGAGGATAACTACTAAGTTCGACAGCTATGAAGCGACTCATAGCCCAATGTATGACTGACATGCTCTTTCGCCTAGAACAGAACGGGATCCGATATGCCGAGAACGAATCACGCATAAAGACCCTTGAGACAAACCACGCTAATGAAGGTCACGTATTCCGACTAGAATATCATTTGGGAACGACACAACCAATAGCCCCCACTCCGAAGAGAAAATCTCGACCATCATAGTTAATGATGACCTTTT
>BQNB010106617.1:0-23349 GCA_026074375.1 Tanacetum coccineum | reverse complement strand
CCCGGATAAAAATATACAAATTGTGTTTTCTTTTGTGAGATTTTTACCTTATATTTCTCTTGTTTGAGGAGTATTTTGGAAAAGAATTCTTACGAGATTAATACTATAAGTATATTGAATTTGTTTTTCTACAAACCAATAGGTCATAAATTCACGGCCAACGTATACATTGATGTTGACCTACCCATGAACATCATATCATTAGATTATTATAACACCATTAGAAAGAATGGATATGAGTATATGGGAAGAAATTTCATAGGATTAGGAAATATGAGTTACGTCATGGATTTCGCCATTTTGGAAAATATTAAGAGTAACATCGACCCTAGCTTGTCCCATGTAATCTTTAGACGATCCTTCATTGAAATCGCCTGCCTAGCTATAAATAGGAAACACGGGTTAGTGACTTTCACAGACAGAACTAAAGAGATCACCTTTAAAACACCATATAAGGACCCAGAGAGGAGGTAATTATCTAGTGAAGGTCACGACTTATTGTCATCTAGAATAATACTCAGTGAAGATGATTATGATAAAGGGTGTAGGAAACCATCCAACTTAGAAGATGGATTTTTATAGAGACACCATTAAGCATGGACCCGAATATATGACTGGAAAGGAAGATGAATGAGAAGTCACGTAAGAACATGTGACTTCGAGTCTAGCTACAAGACTCATAAATAAAGAAAAGCACTTTCTGTGAGGCAACCTAATATTTACTTTCCCACATTTAGGAGCGTCTTGTGTTTTATTCTTTATTGTTTATTTTATAATGTTTGAATCATTTTGTAATCATGCTTTGTTTGTTTGAAACTTTGTCTTATCTACAATCAAAGGCATTTTGCAACAAAATAAGTGTAGGGGGATATATCCGGTTTATAAGAACTAGATTCAAACATTTAAAATAAATTGTTTAGATTAATTCGCGTCAGTTTCGAGTCATATGATTGTAATGATTAATCCCAGGTTTTTATGCTGTGTTTTCTACATATATAACTAATAAAATTACGTGCATGAAATTTATCATTAAAAACGAAGAGGAAATCTTCACAGTGCGTGGAGATGGCGTCGGGATTAAACCCGACGGCATCGCGTCTTCAGCAATGTGAAGATTCGAAAATTCAAGTATTTTTGAAAAATAAAATGTGCAATATTTAAAATTCGTAATTTTGTTGTAAACCTACAGAAACCTATGATTGTATCATCGCTTTTATCCTATCTTTACTGTTTTCATAGAGTCAAAACCCTAAACTCTCGTTGTATATATCTATCCCGTCGATTTTATGATTGGTGTAGTTGTCTTTGATTTACAGGTCATATTTGACGAGAAAAAGCTTGGAAGTTCGGAAGAAGTTTCATTGAACTACTCTTGGAGGATGATCTAACCAGTTATCGTATGTTTCTTCTCCATTATTAAGCAAACCAGGGGAGTACTAGTTTCTTTTACTTGTTTTCTTTTCCCTTTATTCGTTTTTACATGTACTTTTAAGAACATTGGGGACAATGTTCAACTTAAGTGTAGGGGAAATAAGACTTAAAAACTATTCCTTCATTTGCCATTTGCTTGTTCCTTAAAATGATGGGTAATATATTAAAATATATCATAAAAGGTAATTTTGACCCAAATTTAAAAAAAATTATGACGCATACCAACGAAAACCAAGTATTAATAGCGTCTCATGGATAGGAATGTATACACTTTTTTGGGGCTATTTAACCCCTTAAATCATGCAAATATGCCCAGATTATGTGTTTAATCATTTGTTTTTAGGTTTTTGGCACTTGGGGTCATTTGGAGATGAACATAAAGATGTGATGGTTGTTCGCCGTGAGATCTATAGGAATTCGGGTACCCATTTTTGATACCCAAGATAATTTATACCTTTACCTTGTTCGAGTTAAGGTTCGAATGTAGTCATATGTGTCTATTCTGTCGTTACGGATGTGTACATGTGGTCTAGGTTACCTTTTCTGGAACATTGGTATCGATATTAAATTATAAGAGTGTACCGGTAGTGTATAAAATTCTAGAACTTGTTTTTGTGAATGCACATAAAAAAAAAAAAATAAAAAACCCTGAGACCGCATTTTGTGAGCAAATAGATTCGCTAGAGTCAAGATGCATCTAGGATTTGACCCATGTTTTAAACCTATAATTGTTAGATAGTCACCTCTAGACTATATAACTGTATCCCCACCCTTGCATGCAATCATGATTGAGGCAGGGTGTCATATTTATTACACTTTTTGTGCGATCGTTTAACTCCTAAAATCGTGCATTTTATGCCCAAATATAAAGTACTTAATCATTCCTTTTCTCGGTATGTCAGCGATTTGGAAGGCATTTGGAAGAAATACACGTGACTTGGGCTCATTTAGAGAAGAAACGGACTAAGACTACCCCTACGCCCCCGGGTTCGACCCTACACCAACATTCTCAAGAATTTCTAACGCAATAGGCTGGAGACGGCGTCACAGATTGCACACGACTGACGCCAGTTCACAACTCATAGCAAGACGGCGTCACAAGATCTCAAGATGGCATCAGAATGCACGACCCAGCCCATTATCTAGAATATTCTCTTTTACGACGGCGTCATGATTAAAACGCGACGCCGTCGCAGTGATTTTTCTATATATACAAACCCGAAATTAGGGTTTTAAGTGTGTAAATTTAGAGTAAAAGAAAGGGACGAACCCTAGTTCGTTTAGCAGTTAGGGAACTTAAGTTTTGGCCTCCAAAAACCCGATTGTACGAGCCCTTTAATTCATGTTTTAATCTAAGTAAGACAATCATAATTAGTTCAATATGTCTTGTTGTATGATTTTATATGATTCTTGCTTTATCTATTAAACATGTAGACGGCAAAACTTTTATTGTGTTTATTTATGATTAGTATGAAACCTAGAATGTGATCTTTAGTAGGTGTTGCGTGTCTTGTGATGAATATGCATGGTTATGGTCTTACGAAAACTAGCTTTCGATTTGTGATGAATATGCATGGTTTTGTTCTGTATCGCTGTTGATATGTCTAGGAAACATGATTGTGATATAGCACAAAAGGATACCATAGAGGTATCAGTCTTAAGTATTGAACCGATGCCCCCGTATATGGTTGATCTCACTCTTAATATATTTCTCTAAATGCAATTTGAGTAGATTAATTGACACTTGTAGACGGGCCTTGTAATCTGTCTTATAATACCTTACTTGTGCGGTACCTTAACGGAAGTACTAAATAGCTGCGGCGTTCATGTAATTGTTCTAGAACTTAGGAAAGGATATTTCATAGGTCGCACAAGTGTTGACACAAGCAAATATGTAGAACTAAGTGGAGATACTAATCTGAGCTGGTATTACTTGAAGTGAAGTGATCAACAAGTCGGTTTTATACGGGTGGTGCATCAGTGTAGATGTGGGTGGGTAGTGGTGAAGTTTTAATTAATAAGAGATTTGTGTGGTGAGGGTAGAGGAGGAAGTGATGTGTATGTTTTTTGTATTTATTTGTGAGGAGAGCTTATAAGGTGGTTGGAGGGGTTGTAAGGGGGATGAAGGAAGTTAAGTGGGGAAGAGGTGTTGGTGTTATTAATAAAAGTGAGGACACTGTGGTACCTAGTGAATCATCAGAGTACAGACGAGGGGGGTATAAAAAAGGAGAAGAGCTAAGGGGAGGATAGAGGGGGTAGGAGTAGGAGGTATGGAAGAAACAAAAGTTGCTAGACAAATATAAACATAAAAATAAGAAAGAGGGGGGGGGGGAGCTGGTACTTAATTCACGGGGGGGGTGGGGGGCGCGTGCCACCCCCGGGGCGCCCCCCGTCCGTCCCCCCCGCCCAAAAGGAAGGAGGGGGGCGGGGGGGGGGGGGGGGCGTTGGGGGGGGGGGGGAGGGGGGGTGGGGGGGTTGGGTTGGATGTTTTTTTTTGTGATTGTTTTATTTTTTTGGTGTTGATGTCCTGGTGAAAACACTTGTCTTGCCTATACTACACTACAACGATTAGGTACACTGCCTAGGGAGTTGTAAAACTTCTTATAGAAGTCCTTTATGACAACCGCAACAAGTTTTTGGCATCGCTGCGTGGGGAATATGTAGGCTTTGATCATAGTTTAGCTTAGTTCTACTTGCTTGAATCCTTTCAAGTAAGAATTTAATTTCTACATATTAACTTTCTCATAGTCTATCTCTTCTTTGTATGTATGTTCATAATTTCCATCAACTATTTCATTCTTCATTATGGAGAACGTAAATCCACCACTTACCAATAATTGTCCTGTCCTACCAGCTGTGCTGCGCGCACGAATTGACAAAGAGCTCCATGAGTTACATGTGATTTCGGCCTTTGTTGACTCTCGCCTAGAGAGTATCGAACAATTTCTTAACAACTTTGCCAATCAACCTAATGAGACCAATATGAATAACCTCGAGTTCGATGATAAAGTGGTAGATACACCCTTGTTTCTCCCTTTCCTCATTCAAATAATGACTCGAATGATCGTGAAGTTCTTAATGAGCTAATTGAGTACGAAAACGCGGGGACACTACGTCGAGAAAGAATAATTAATAGTTTGGATGGTGATGACCTAGCATTCGAATGCATGATAGGCTTTAGGAAGTTTACTGCCTATCTCGACCCTTTTTTACCAATGAATATTATCTCGCGTAAAGCCTATAATACAATAATGGTAAAATGACTAGAGGGGACGGGAAAGAACCTAGTTGCCATCGTTAAGGATGTTTATGTGTTCTGTTATGGAGTTTTTTACCGTTTTCACGGATTTTGTCGTGTGTGAAGCATTATGAGAGTTTTCATGAGCGGACATGGCTAAAGTCTTGATGGGCAGACATTAAGAAAAAATCTCTATGCTCAAATAGGAAGTCGCTCAAGTAGGATTGGTCTCATTCGCTAAAATCTTTGACACATACACATATAGGATACCGCGTACAATACCTAGCCTCAAGAACTTTAATTGAAGTAAGGTTCCACCACTATTGGAACTTAGCCAAAATGATTTGATGAACGAACTTAGGCACCCTCATGAAAAGAATAAATTTATGTACAAAAACTGCTTTAAACCAGGTCCCGAATACCAAGTGAATAATGTAGTAACGGGAAAGACTATGTTCATGGGCATGTGAGCATTTACGAAGTCACGTAAGAACGTGTGACTTCGAGTCTAACTACAAGACTCGTAAAATAAAGAAAAACGCTTTTTGGGAGGCAACCAAATTTTACTTTTCCCGTAATTAGGAGTGTCATGTGTTTTATTCTTTTCATTTTATTCTATCATGTTCGAATTCTATCTTGTAATCATGCTTTGTTTTGTTTTTAACCTCGTTTTAATTCTAATCAAAGGTATTTTGCAAATAATAAGTGTAGGGGAATTTATCCGGTTTTTGAACCAAGTTCAAGCATGTTAAATAATTTGTTTAGATTAATTAGCGTCAGTGTCAGTCATATGGTAAATTTAGTCAAAGTTTTCAGGTTTTAGCATAGCTATTTGTACAGGAATTAACTTATGGAATCAAGTGCAGGAAATTTTTCATCAAAAACAAAAATTTTGTTTTCACAAAACGTGGAGATGGCGTCACGATTTACACGTGATGCCATCACCATGACACCCGTGACGGCGTCAGGATTTTCCCGATGGCATCAAACGCACAGGTCCAGAAAACTTAAAGTTTTAATTATTTTTAAAATAAACTTGTACAACATTTAAAATATGTACTCTTCTGTCATAAACCTACAATACCAATGAGTTTGATAATTCTCTCATCCTATCTTTATTGCTTTATCGAGTCAAACCCTAAATTCATTTTGTATATTGTAAATCGCACATTTTATGCTTGGTGTAGTTGTCTTTGTCTTTGATTACATGTTATATTTGATGAGAAGAAGCTTGGAAGTTCTTAGGAAATTTCATTGGATGATTCTTGAAGGACAATTTAACCAGTTATCGCATGTTTCTTTTCTATTATTGAGCAAACCAAGGGAGTGCTAGTTTCTTTTCCTTGTTTTCTTTTCCCTTTAATTCATTTTTACGGGTACTTCTATAGAACATTGGGGACAATGTTCAACTTAAGTGTAGGGGGAGAGGGGAAATAAGCCTTAGAAAATATTCTTTCATTTGACATTTGCTTTGTCCTTAAAATGATCGGTAATATATCGAAACATAGCATAAGAGGTAATTTTGACCCAAATTAAAAAAAAATTTATGACACACACTGACGAAAACCAAGTATTAATAGCGTCTCATGGATAGAAATTTATATTACTAGCACCAAAAACCTTAAATTCCATACCAAAATTTGAGGTTCGCCCTTAGATATCATATAATCATTTAGCTTGTTCGAGTTTAACCAGTGGCAATCATGTGTGTACTATTCAGTCGTTACAGATGTGTATGCGTGTTTTTTTTCGCCGTTTCTCGGAACATTGGATATTGGTCTACTTATAGGATGTATCCCAGAGTGTACGGTAGTGTATTAAACTTCTAGAACTTTGTTTCTATGAGCATTCCAATACCGCATAGTAAGTGTTAGGAATTTGATTTGTACATAAGGGCATTAGGATTATACCACATGTTTTAAACCTGTAATTGTTATGTGGTAAATCGCATCATATAACTATCCCACACCCTTGCCATGCACTTATTTTTAGTGCACGATACCCCTAGTACAACCCTCTAAGCCTATCCTTTTTTACGGTTCTTGTAATTTTCTGGTGGATTCCAGTATATGAATGAAGAGGCATTAGATCACCCTTATAACCAATCGTTACACCTAAAATCGCATTTAGCTCCTACACCTTATTTGTATTCATTTTTAAGTTACTATTATTGTTTTAACCAAAGTTAATTATTTAAGTACTCGTTTGTAAGTTTTCCCCTGCTATCCTTGTAACTAAATTTTCGGGACGGATTGGGAAGATATTGGTGTATTTTATTTTGCGAAAGAATGGGGAAGAAAAGTTAAGTCAATACCCCATATGTTTGTTAGATGATCTTCATGTTATTTTGATCTACCTTAAATCGGTTCATTAATTAGATTGTAAATATCGAGCATGTAAAATCTCAAGTGTAGGGGTACATGTTATAAACCCCATGTTTTGATGTCTTATGTTATTAAAAAAAAGAGATTGATGTAGAGTTGTATAGAGTTTGTATATCTTCGTCCGAGTCTTGGCTTAGCAACCAAACCAACGTGTATTCATGTAAATAATTAGCTAACCCTTCCACTCGAAATTCACCCAAAGCCACCCAATGTATCACATCTGTTTCCGTTTCCATTATATGTTGTCTTACACCTACACCCCACAACCTTTAAAAAGACCTCTTAGATAGTAATGAATAATGCTTGAGCCTAGCGGTGGAGGTTTGATCTTTTACCAAGCCTATGGTAATTTATATGCTATGACAGGTAATGAGTGTTAATTTTTTGTTTCCCCCATTATGTTATAATTTATTATACACACGAGAGAAAGAGAGAATCCCAAACACCTATGTGAGGGGCTAGTATATACTTTTTGTGCTTTTAATTACGAGGTCTAAAAGGTTGTGTTGTAAAATGTTGGGAATTATATTGAATCGATGATACAAAACAATGATACAAAACAATGAAACAAGAAAGAAACAAAAGGAAAACAAAAGGATCAAAGTTGACATTTTGGAATTCTACAAGATGTAGGAGTACATGAAGATATTAGAAGATTTGGTCAAAGATATAAAGATAAAGATTAGGAAGATTTAGTTTTCTAATACATTTATGTTTCCTTGTAAACCTAGATGATCTCTATTATATAAAGAGATATCAGGCGTGAGTTTTTATGTATGTACAAGATGTAGACGTCTAGTAAAAGTGTGTGTTCTAGGCATATGGTTTACTTTGTAAACACCTAGTTAGAGTTGGTTTAGCCTCTAGGATCTTTTGATTCTTGTTATAGTTAGATAACCGTTCTGACTAAAATAGATGTCAAGTAGATTTAGGGCTTTTGTATGGAATGAGTTTGATGATTGAAATAATCTTTGTTAAATTAACTTTGTTTTTATGCTATTTTCCGGCAGTATGCATATTTGATGTTTATGTCATTGTATGTATTGATAATCCTAGAAACAAGCCTAGATCAAACTCCACTATAAAACCTTATTATGGATAGGTAAAATGGACCCTCATATTGTTCTATTCTCTAGGTTGATATATAGCCATATTTGCTAAGGAAAGCAAAATCCCAAGTGTAGGGGTTTTGATTAGAA
Organism: Tanacetum coccineum; assembly: GCA_026074375.1. Classification (NCBI taxonomy): domain Eukaryota; kingdom Viridiplantae; phylum Streptophyta; class Magnoliopsida; order Asterales; family Asteraceae; genus Tanacetum; species Tanacetum coccineum. The sequence goes on along the minus strand of BQNB010106617.1, from coordinate 15,097 downwards.
GGGTGGAATTTTAAGTATACTTTTTTCAGAGGTGTTTATATCCACGTAAATTGTAGCATTTATGCCCAAAAACATAGGTACTTAATCATTCACTTTAGTTAGGTATTTAGCATGAAAGGCATTTAGAGGAAATACGGACGTGAAGATGAGCTCATTTAGGAAGAAACGGATAAGACTACAGACCTACAGACCAACATCTGTCTCAAGAATTTCTTCTCAGAGTATGGAGATGGAGTCACAGATTACATGTGACGCAAGTCACAACTCACACCAAGGACGGCGTACAAGAATCTCAAGGACGGCGTCAGAATGCCATGACCCGGCCCATTATTTTAGAATATTCTGTTTCACGCGACGACGTCACGATTAAACAAACGCGATGCCGTCGCTATGATGTTCCTATAATTTCACAATCTCCAAAATCTAGGGTTTTAAGTGTGTTCTTTTAGAGTACAAGAAAGGGACGACCCTCAGTTCATTTGCAGCTGTTAGGGACGATTTTAGGGCTCAAAAACCCTATTGTACTTCCTTCAAATTTCATGTTTTAATTAAGTAAGCGACCATCTTATTGCATTCAATATGCTCTGTTGTGTGATATCTTTTCTGTTATTGCTTTTCTTTACATGCTTGGATAACACCTTTCTATGATGTGGATTTATGGATTGTATGAATCCTAGAATGTAGATCTTAGTGGTGTTGCTTCTTGTGATGATGAAGGCATGTTAGGTCTGTAGAAAACTGCTTTTTTTTGTATCTGTTGTTTGATATGTTATAGGAAAAACATGATTGTGTGAAAGGATACCATAGGGTAACAATCTTCATACTAATCTTGCCCCTTATTATGAGTTTGTTTCACTCTTTTAATATATTGACAATTGCATTTAATATACTACTTATGGGTTTGTAATAGTCTTCATACTATCTTCTTGTGAATGCCTTTACACGGATTATATATAGACACGGCGGGTTCATGTAATTCGTTATATTGACTTAGGAAGATAATTACATAAGATAACATCAGACAAAGTGTGACAAAGCAATCAACATTAGGAGATGCAATCTAGGGAGTAATTATCGTGGATTAAATGTACACAATCTTTATTATATTGTATCACCAGTATCTTGTATTATTATTTAGTTAACAGTAAAACCAATACAACCTACTCATATATATGATTTTTACCTGTTTTCCTGTTAAAACTAAAAATACAAAAAATAATCTACTCTTAACCCTTAGAATTATATTAGATCGTGATCAAGCCTTTCCAACCTATTCCCCTAGAGAAGGATAATAACCCCCAAGTCTTGCCTATACTACACTACAATGATTATGTACACTGTCTAGGGAGTTATAAAACTTCTTGTAGAAGTCCCTTACGACAGGTGCAACAACTCATTTTTAGTGCAGGATACCCCTAGTACAACCCTCTGAGCCTTTCCTTTTCATGGTTCTCGTATTTTTCTGGTTAAGCCGGACTATTAATGAAGAGCATTGTCACCCTTGAACTAATTGTTACACCCAAATCACCTTAGCCTACCTTGTATGTACTCGCTTTTAGTACATTATTGTTTTAACCCATGTTTTAATTATTATAGAGTACATGGTGTGCTATGTCTTTTTCCTTGTAAATACCATTTTGGGATACACAATTGAGTTTTTTGGTAGTTATTCATCTCTTATGCTCGAATTGGAGAGAAAGAGAATTTATTACCCCCAATAGAGCTGAATAAGCTACATGTTATGTTGATCCACCTCAAATTGGGTCATTAGTGTTGACAGTCATGACTAGTACTTGCGCCTAGCGGTGGAGATTTGATTCTTTACCAAGCCTATGGTAATTTATATGCTATGACAGGTAATGAGTGTTGATTTTTCATTTCCCATAGTTGTTATAATTTATTATACACCCAAGTGAAAGAGAGAATCCCAAACACTTATGCGAGGTGCTAGTATATGCTTTTCGTGCTTTTAATTAAGAGGTCTAGAAGGTTGTGTTGTAAAATGCTTTTAAAGAGTAGGTTAAATGACCCTAATATTGCTATTGTCTAGGTAGAAATTCCCATTTGCTTGAGGACAAGCAAATCATAAGTGTAGGGGTATTTGATGAGGTGTCATATTATACACTTTTTCAATGCCATTTAACCACCTAAATCATGCAAATATGCCCAGATTTTGTGCTTAATCATTTGTATTCAGTTTTTTAGCACATGGATGACATTTAGAGGAAATACATGTGACTTGGACTCATTTGGAGAAGAAACGGACAAGATTACGACTCTACACCAAAAATCAAGAAGAATTGTGCATACAGAGCGTGGAGACGGCGTCGTCATCATAAAGTGACAGCGTCAGGATCTTTATCATGACTGCATCAGAGATCCAACGACGGCGTCAGGACGTGGCCGTCTTAAAGAGGATATAGAATCATCCACATGGCGACGGCGTCACGACTTCAAAGCGACGTCATCACACCGTTTTCACTATATATACAAAACCGATTTTAGGGTTTTAAGTCTGTAACTTTGTATAACTTTTGGGAGACGAACCCTAGTCATTCCAGCAGCTTTTTAGGTCATTTTTTGGGCCTCAAAACCCTATTGTAACTACCTTTAATCCATTTTTTAATCAAGTAAGATTATTTTATCTTTTAATCATTCAAATATGTCTATGCGTTGGGTGATTGATTTGATGCTCTTGCTTTCTTTATAACTTGCTAGGCTAAGACCCTCCTTTTATTTACTTATGATTGCATGTCTTAGGTGTAGATCCTTTAATGTTCCTTCTTGTTGATGGATGGTGCGCGTTAGGCTCTGAGAAAACTAGCCATTGATATTAAAATTGGCATAGATGTCTAGAGAAATGTGAGTGTGTAGAAGGGATACCTCGGTAACTGTCTTCATACTACCTTTCCCCTAATATGGTTGATCACTCTTAAGATGTTTCACATGATTTAATATATCTTAGGGGCCTTGTATAGTCTTCATACTACCTTACTTTTTGTGTTGCCTTAACGAATATTAAATAGACGGCGGGTTCGTGGTATTCGTTCATGACTTAGGAATACTTACACGATTTATCATAGTGCGACAAAGAAAATAGATCTGGAGAAGTAATTTGAGAGTAGTGCAAGATGAGGTAATATACATCTTTTTATCTAAAGTTACCACGAGTAGTTTAGTTTAATTAGCTAAAACAAACCAACCTCTCAAAACCATGATATTTACTTGCTTTCTTAAAAATATAAAAACACAAAAAGAATCTTCTCTCAACCCTTTAGAATTACGTTAGACCGTGTTCGAGCCTTCCTAACCTATTCTCCTAGAGAACGATAACAACCCCCAAGTCTTGCCTTACTACACTACAACGGTTAGGTACTTTGCCTAAGGGATTGTAAAGCTTCTTGTGAAGTCTTCATAACCTCTACATCAACACACCACCCGTGACTTACCCAGAAGAAGTAGAAGAGACTTTATGAACCCTGATGGATGTGGAACCTTTAGACCAAACGAAAATAGAGGATTTAGGCTTGGATATTTGTAATCATAACATTCCTCTTAGTTCTAAGGAAGTTCCTAGTTTTGATGAACCAGGGCCTCAACCACAACCCTTACCTAGTTGTCCATCCTTATATAAAATTCTAGGAGAAGAAAGAGGCCACGATCCACCAACCAAGCCACATAGTCCGGATAGTCTTAGGATGAAGGTAGTAGATCATTTAACCATTCATACACCGCCTTCACCTCACGTGGTGCCTCTCCACTCTAAGGATATATATTGCTATTATCACCCATGTATAGTTGACCCTAAGAAACATTATGGATTTAAACCAGGTTTATTAGGACAAAATGGATCCTTTGGTGTTGCTTTTTTGAATTTGGAACTAATAGAGAATATTTTTTTAAGAGGACTTAGTTTACCCGTTAAGCCAAATGAATTAGGAAAGGGTATGAGTAAAGAAACACACCATTTGGAGAATATAATTCAACAACAAGTTTTTCAACATAAGGCTCTTTCTTATCACAATGGTGTGTACCGTTATTATCACCCACACTTGACTTTAAGTGTAGGGGAACCTCCCCTTTTAACTGATAAATAAGGGTAGAGTCAGGCTCGTGACTCAAACAAAAAAAAGTATTGGGAGGCAACCCAATCTTTTATTTTTATGCATTTTAGGAGTGTCATGTGTTCTATTCTTAATTGTTTGTTTTTATATGTTTGAATTATGTAATCATGTTTTATTTTGTCTTTAACTTCGTCTTAATTGCAATCAAATGTATTTTACATCAAATAAATGTTAAAGAAAATATCTGGTTTCTAAGAACCATTTCAAACATATAAAATCAATAGTTTAGTTTAATTCACGTCTTGTGTCATCTTTCGAGTCATATGATTGTACTAATTGTTTTTGTGGTTTATGCAGTAATTTTTCTAGGAAATAACTAATAGGATATTTGTGCAGGATTTTTTTCCCAAAATTTGTAAACAATTACTCCATGATTAATTTCCAAAATTTGTGTAATTTCCAAAATTTGTAATTTTCCTAACTCTTTCAGAAAACCACGATTACATTAGTACATTTATCCTATCTTTATTCCTTTCTTAGAATCTATTTCACAATTATTTGGGTTGTATATTTCACCCGTGGATTTTACGCTCGGTGTAGTTGTTTCTTGTCTTTGATTTGCATGTTATATTTGATAAGGAGAAGCCCGGAAGTTTTTTGGATTTTCACGTGGACGATTATTGGATGACGATTTAGCCGGTTTATCTTATTTCTTCTCCAATATTGAGAAAAACCAGAGGAGTACTAGTTTCTTTTGCTTTTTCTTATTTTCCCATTTTTTTTTTTCGGGTACTTGTAGAACATTGGGGACAATGTTCAAAATAAGTGTAGGGGGAAATAAAGCCTTAGAAATTATTCCTTTAATTGCATTTGCTTTGTCCTTAAAATAATGTGTAATATACTGAAACGTAGCGTAGACGGTAATTTTGACCCAAATTTAAAATTTTTTATGGCACATACCGATGAAAACTTAGTATTAATAGCGTCTCATAGATAAGAGTTATATGACTATCATAAAAACCCTACCACTCAAAGATTCCACCAAAAAAATGTGAGGTTCGCCCCTAAATTTTTAGGAATCAAAACATCCATCTTTGATGTTTTTAGATAATTTTTCCTTTAGCTTGCTCGAGTTAAGGAATGAGCAATCGCATATGTCTCGTTCATGGATTTGATCGAGCATGTGTTGTTAGCCTTAATTTTATTAAGTCAAACAAGAATGTAATTGGTCATCTTAGTAACTATCAAGTCTTAGTTTGTAATAGGCTAGTCAGGTTTAACGGGCTTGAACTTTAAGCTAATATTATCCATGTTTCAGGCTAAAGCCCAACAACAAGCCAAGCCCAGGCCAAAGGAAAGCCCATACGCCTAACATAAGGCATGGACTATAAATACCTCTTCACCTCATGTGATGAAGGGTGTTGGTTACCATTTTCTTTAAGTGTAATCTTTCACCTCTTTTCCTCCTCTCTTTGTTTCTCTCTCTACATCTTTCTCTCTTTAGTTTCTTTATTATTTGATTCATGTATGTTATGGCTTATTGGTAGCTTATTAGGTTGTGATATTGATTAATTAGTGGGATAATAAGTGGTACCAAAGCCTCGGGTGGATAAGTGCTTATTTGTGGTTTTCTTTTTAGCTTATTTCGAAGCTTATTTTTGGTCTAAAATCATTTTTGTTGTTCATTTCGTGTTCTTAAAGATCAAACTTGCGGTTTACAAATGTTAAAAACATAACAAGTATTGATTTTTAGCCATCTGATTACTTTTATATTGGGCTTACTCGTGATTTGGAAATCACTAAGATAGTGGGCTTATTTAGAAATCACAAAGAAGTTTCACAAGGGTTGTGTTGGTTTCTGTGACTTTAACACAAACGCATAAAAGCATAAACTCTTTCATACATCTTTGTAAAGCTGGTTATTGTCGTTATGTTTTAGTAGCTTATTATCGAAGTCACAGCTTATTTATAAGCTCCTTTGGTCTCGTCTCACTTTTGGTTTTTTCTTCTTTCTAAAAGCTTGCATCTTTTCTTCTTCTAATCATTTGTAGCTTAAGAATATTTAAGTTTTGTGGCTTATTTGTGCTCTACACAAATTATGTGAGCTTACTCTTAGCTTATTCGTAGTTCTTTTTGTGGCTTATTTCATTAGTAAACAGCTTATTTTCAAGCTTATTTAAGCTTTTTGTTGGGTTTCTCGTGTACACGGTTTAAAACAAAGCACAAGGATAAAGAAAACAAAACACATCTCCTAAAATCTTGGATAGGTGTCTTGTTTTCTTGTGGACCATAAAGTTTGAGCGAAATATGCATTCTTAAGGACCAGCGAAATATGTAACTGTTTTGATTTCTGTGAAATATGTAATAAGATTTATTGTGCGATTTATGTTAACAGGTTGTTTATGCGAAACATGTCATTGTTAAGAAACAAAACCATGCCCAAATTTACATAATCCTGCGAAATATTACAATTGCTTCATTGTGCGAAATATTACAATCCTTGATTCTGCGAAACATTACATTGCTTCATTGTGCGAAATATGACAAGTGATTAATTGTGCGAAATATGACAAGATGTTCTTACTGCGAAATATGACATCTTCAGCCAAATATACGACTTGTTTTCGGGTTTTTCGGATTTGAGTTTCGTCGTTCGCGGACATTATAATCTATCTCACTAGCATCGCGAGTGTTAGACGATCATTGTGACGTGTTTGTTTTTTGCTGAAACATCCCGAATCAAAACCACAAAATAAACTCTACGTTTTCTTTTCTAAACGAAGAAGATGATAGAATCGTGCATGAACCTTTTTTTATAATTGTTTAAATTTCAAAATTTTCATTTTTATCCTTTAATTTTCAAAAGTTTAATCATGAGTCCCTAGTCTTAAAACACTTTTGTTTTTACCTTTTTTTCTTAAAGTAATTTCACTTTTAGTCCATAGGTTTAAAACTTTTTTTAATATCACCCATCATATTTCAACCATTTTCATTTTTAGTTTTTGTTTTTTAAATAGTTTTATTTAGTTACACTTTAGTTTTGAACAATATCATCGTTAGTCCTTATTTCAAGTTTTTTATAATCGTTAATTAAGATTAAGTACTTTAACGTCAATATCGATTTTTTCCGAATAACAAATCACTTTATCAACTTAAGATTCGTAATTCATTTCACAACAAATCCGATACAATGGAAACAAAAGATGTGCAAGCAGTCAAGTACAAGATGACAAAAGCAAAAGAGAGATGCATGGAAAATTTTCGATCACTTCATTCACACCTTCAAGTTCTTTCTAAAGAAGACTTAAAAGGCACTCGTATCGAACATGGATTCAAACGAGCATTCATGTCACTCTTTGGTCAAGATGATGATATTTTCACAAGTACGATGCTTCTCAACATAGATCAACTACAAAAGCAACTTGACAAAGACGAATTTTAAGAAGATGGATCCATGGCAGCCTTTTAGGTGATCAACAAACAATTTTAGAATTTCATCGATTCGCAGTTTACTTTGGATTATGACAGTCAAATGACAGAAAAGTATTTTGCTGAATACACTAGAATCGAAGTTAAACAATTCAGATAAACATTACTTCAACACATGAGTAATGTAAAGAAGTTCGTTGCTGAAAGAACACGTCATCAATGACAGTATAATAGAAGGGTGAATAAAAGACAGATGCAGACGCAAGAGAGTAAGGTTGATTTAGGAAAAGCATTGGATGTTGGTTTAGTTACCATAGTAAGTAGTGGGACATAATCTGGAAAGCAAGATGAAAGCAGCAAGTCAGGGAATGATACAGATACGGATGATGCAGATATCAGACTCATATATGATGAAGAGCCAATGGCTGAGGTATAATTGACTGCTGAATGTAATATCTTTTCCACATGACAATAGCATACTGAGCGACCTGAAATTATTAATGAAGTTAGGGTTGAGCAGTATACTAAACAATGTCAAATTAAAAGTCATATGCTTGATTCATCACTTGATAACAAGACAACTGAATTTTCAAACCCGTCTCTCGAGTCTGAAAATATTTGTCTCAAAAAGACCGTTGCCCAATGTTAAAAGGATTTTTCAAGAATGGAAGCACATTGTATTGCTCTTGAACTTAAATATCAAAATCAATTTGTAAAATCTGGGCAACATGGTCAATTTTTAAAAGAAAAAAGTAATGAAGCCAAGATCAAACATGACACATATGAAATTGAAATAATTAACATCGAATTAGAGAATAGTGTGGCTAAATTACTTGCAGAAAATGAGCATCTACATAAGGAAAATGAGCATTTGAGACAGACTTACAAAGATCTTTATGATTCTATCAAAAAGACAAGAGTTCAGACCAAAGACCATAATGACTCTCTGATTGTCCAACTGAACAATAAGTATACTGAAAATGCTAATTTGAAAGCTCAGCTTCAAGAAAAGGTTTTTGCAATTGCTGCCTTGAAAAATGAATTAAGAAAGTTAAAAGGAAATAGTGTGGATACTAAGCATGCAAAACCACCAGTCTTGGGGAAACCGGTTTTACAACCACTCAAAAATCAATCAGTTGTTAGACAACCAAATGCGTTTAAGTCTGAACGACCTAAAATTTTAAAACCAAGGTTTGCCTCCCAAGTTGATGTGAAAAAAGATTTGTCAAAACCAGTCACTACACATTATTTGCCTAAGGAAAGAGAGTATGCTTTTGCAAAACCTCATCACATGATTACATCTAGCGAATCTAGGATTAGCTCAAAAAACATGCCAAGATTTAGTTCAAATGACATGGTTCATAATCACTATCTAGATGAAGTTAGGAAAAAGATACAAGAAAGAGATAGGAACTCAAAAACTAGTGTGATGCCTTCTGCTAGTCCACAAAACACTACTAACGGTAGCAAACCAAAACCTAGGAGCAATAATCAAACATCTAGGAGTTTGCATGTATCTAAGAGTAGTTGTGTAACTTCAAATGTTGTGCCACTAGTAGATCACTCTAGGAATTCTAGTCCTTTTTTTGATTCCAAACACTTTGTTTGCTCGACTTGTCAAAAGTGTGTCTTTAATGCAAATCATGATGCTTTTATTACAAAATTCCTGAAGGAAGTGAATTCACGTGCTAAGAATCAATCCCATAAGATAAGAAATAGTAACAAACCCGTAGAACAGAAGAGTCATACTCAGAAACCTTTAAGGCACATCTTTACTAGACATATGTTTTCTCCTAATAAGACTTCCGATGTGTATGAGAAAACATCTCCTAGATTTGATCTTAGGTAGAAACCCACGGGTAGAATTTTCACAACTTTTGGTCTTAGGTGGATTCATACAGGAAAGTTATTCGACTCTTGCATGAGCAAGGTTGACTATAAACTCCCACATGGTTCCAATGTAGATATCTCTAAAATTCATGAATGCAAACAAACTCTGGATTTAACTGCAGGTACATCAATCAATGTTCAGAAGAAACAAAGAATTGATTTAAGTGTGGGTACATCATATAATGTCAAGAAGGAAAATCTCAGAGTGTGGTTGCTGAAAAGAATGATATCTCAAAAACCAGTTCAAAAGACTGTGACGTTTGAACAACATGGTTCAAGCCTCGTTCTAAAATTTCAAAGATGACGTTTAAACACAATAGTTCAAGCCTCAAACCTAAATGTCAAAGAATGATGTTTGATCAAAATGGTTCAAGCCTCGCACTACAACGTCAACAGAAGTTCCTACAGCAGATATGATAGTCATGATGTCAATGATAGAGTTGGAAAGTATATTCGGTCCTTTGTTCGACGAATATTTCAATGGAGAAAATCAAGTTGTTTCAAAGTATTCCGCTGTTACTAGTGTTGATACATCCGATAAACGTCAACATCAACCAGATTCAACTTCATCTACTTCAACTCTAGCAACAACTGTCACTGCTAATGGAAACTTCGACTTGTAAATATATTTTTTTTTCTCTTTATTTTGATTTATAAATATTTTAGAAAAAGAAAATACAAAACTATAAAACCTAGAAAAACAAAATACAAAATCAAAAAATTTCAAAAATACCAAAAAGAATCTTCTCGTCATGTCTCTTGGAATCGATAACATTTACGTACCTAGAAATGTCGATTAACATTGACACGGGTGTATAAATGAAGTTGGAGCAAGAGTTCAAACGCTTTAAAACATGTCATTTCTAAATTTTCTAAATGACTTATGTACATCTTAGTGCATAACTCGAACTTCAATGTAAGGAAAGTATATCTTTAAAGATGACTTATCCTGTCAACGAGAAAGTTAACTTTTCTCGGGTCTTGAGCTATTATAACAAAACATTCAAAGTTTAAGCTCATGATAATGGCTTATAGTTACTTTAGACTGTAACCCAGACCCGAATGTCATAGGGAAGTGTACGTTTCAATGCACTTACTCTATAATTAGAAGAGAAGTCTTCTATCAGGTTTTAGAAACCGTTGAACACAATTACTCAAGAAAAACTTTAAATGTCAAATTGTATAAATACTTTTTGTGTAAAAACCCACGGGTAGAATTTTCAAATCTGTTGGTCTTAGGTGGGTTCCTACGGGAAAGATATTTGTTTCTTGCACAAGCAAGGCTGACAGTGACTCAACACTCGGTTCCAATATAGATATTTCTAAAATTCATGAATGCAAACAAACTCGGGATTTAAGTGCAGGCACCTCAATCAATGTTCAGAAGGAACAAAGTTTTGATTTAAGTGCAGGTACATATAACAATGTCAAGCAGGATAATCTCAGAGTATGGTTGCTGAAAAAGCTGATATCTCAGAAACCAGTGTTGAAGTGGATTTAAAACTGATCAGCATAATGACGTTTGATCAAAACGGTTCAAGCCTCGCACCACAACGTCAACAGAAAGTTCATTCTGCTATATATGATAACTATGTCGGTCATGATAGGTTGGAAAGTCTATTCGGTCTTTGTTAGACGGATATTTCAATGGAGAAAATCAAGTTGTTTTAAAGTCTTTCGATGTTACTACTGCTGATGGAAACTTTGACTTGTATATATTTTTGTTACTCTCTTTATTTAGATACAAAAACAGAAGTATAAAACCTATAAAAACAAAATACAAAAACAGAAAATCATTCAAAAACAAAATACAAAATCAAAAAATCCTAAAAATACCAAAAGAATCTTCTCGACATGTCTCTTGGAATCAATAACATTTACGTACCTAGAAATGTCGATTAACATTGACACGAGTGTGTAAATGAAGTTCGAGCAAGAGTTCAAACGTTTTAAAACATCTCATTTCTATTTTCTTATATGACTTATGTACATTTCAGTGCATAAATCGGACTTCAATGTAAGGAAAGTGTATCTTTAAAGATAACTTATCATGTCAACGAGAAAGTCAACTTTTCTAGGGTCTTGAGCTAATTAAATAAAACATTCAAAAGTTTTGAGCTTATGAAAATGGCTTACAGTTACTTCAAACTGTAACCCAGACCCAAATGTCATAGGGAAGTTTATGTTTCAGTGCACTTACTCTAAAAATAGAAGAGAAGTCTTCTATCATGTGGTTTTCAAAATTATTAAACTTAATTTTTAAAACAGAACTGTAAATGTCATAATAGTGTGTTAATACAATTTGTGGTATTTTATTAATATCTAGAATATTATTTGTGGTATCTTTCAAAATTGTGTGTTCAACACTCTCTTCCTCTGATAGTTTTAACAATTGGTACTATCATCTCAAAAATGTCATTTTCATAAGTGAATCAACTTTTAAGAGGGAGTTTTTCAAAACCAAAGCCTTTAATGTATTTTGGGTACATATCATAAATGTCAATTTTATGTATCTAAAAACATTCAGTGAAATTAAAATGTGGTATTTTAATGTTAAATCACAATACGCACTGTTCATCAAGGCATCTCACTCCGTCTTCAACATATTTGTGGTGTCATATCATTTTTCTTTGTAATGTCAATTTTCAATTATGTGGTATCTCGCATATATTGTTGAAGGGGAGCAAACAGAAAATGTTTCATATTTCATGCTATGTATAAATTTTTCTCCCCATGAAACTTTTCATGTCTCAAATTTTAATAAATTAGTATTTCAAATACAAAGAGATTTAATATTTAAAATAAGGAGAGAAAATGTGATTAAAATGTGATTTAGAAGAATGTGATCTTTAAGACTCTAAGTGTACAACTTCTACCCGCATGTGCGAAACAATTTCAAATCTTGATGCACATGTGTATGGGGGTATTTCAAAAAGTGAAACTCTCAAAGTGTTAAAACATCTTGATTTCTATCAAACACTTTGATTGCTTTTCAAGGTTTTATGGTTACGATCACTATACCCAACAACCAATTAACTCACGACGTCAATGAAGTCATAAGGTGGTTAAGGTTAGGTATAAGTCCTATGATCCAACTAGAACTGAAGGGTTCTACCCATGGACATTCCATAGTTAGATTACAAGTCCTTAGGTATGATTGGAGATAAATGAGAATAAGAGAATAATGTGGACTAAGACATGAGTTATCACCGGAACAATCACAACATGGTGGTAGTGATGACGTCTTGGTAAACATTGAAGGGGTTGAAGAATGAAAAAGAAATGTATGGATAAAGAGTGAAAATAAAGAAGCCTTCCACACACTTTAGGCAGAAACCGGGTCAATACATAATCTATCAAAATCACAAAGATGATTGTTGGTATTGAAGAAAGCCATCATGGACCTAGTGATGCAATGCACAACCCTTCCCAGCCATTCGAGTTTCTCTAAAAAGAGACTTGTCTAATTTGTCACAGAGATACACACGTTATATATTGACTTTCTCACTCCGAGTTAGTTGATATTGAAAAGGTGGCAGTCAGCTCCAGCCTTCGATTACTAAAACCAAAGTGCACAAATCGATTCTAGAGCCAAGAAGAGATCAAATTATAGATCTCATTAGGACACAACGTCAAATATAATTGTTGAACATCAATAAGTTCACAAGTTGTAAGAAAAATCCTACGCATTATCCTTGAGAGAACATCAGAGTGATACTCTTTAGTATTCATAATGATGATGGAAATCCTTCCATTGTCAACATCAAACAGCACTATGGTAGGTGACTTGCAAGATTCTATATGAATCAAACTTGTAACAACTAGATATTGATTTGGTCCAGTAAATAAATTGATGAATTAATCAGAAATATAGTAGCTATCTGATTCACTCTTATCGTGTTGTTTGCTTTGAGACGTTCCGGTAATAAGAACAAGCATGCATGGTAAATCTAATACATCTGTGTTAGAAAATCCTATGCTTTAAGCTAGAAATCCTGCCAAGGAGGTTCTTCCAAATTGAACCTACCTGATCATAGGTTGGTCCTCACGGAACCAGAGGTTATTACAACCAAATCTCGATGAATGACAAAGCCATATTAGTCCATAACTGCTATTTATTACTAACATTCAAATACAGGTACAAACGTTGGTATTGCAGTCTCATTCCAACATAGTTTGATTCATTACCACATGATTATGCTCAAGCTTTTAAGGTCAAACATTCAGCATCATGGCTGTCATTGCGAAACAAGAATGCTATCAGTCAGAAAGCTTAAGTTCATGTAATAATACTCTTCCGCAACACTAATAATCATGAATTTCCTCAATGTCATCAAAGATCTTCAAAATACATCAAGATAGGGGAGATTGTTAGCCTGATGAAGAAGAGGAGACTAGGAGCTTTCAAGACAATTATGAGCATGTTGGTCAAAAGCACAAGTTGATCAAGAAAGTCAAATCAAGATGATTCAAGACAATGAGATGATGCAAGATAAAGATCTCAAGTACTCAAAGTTAAAATACGAAGGCTCAAGGTCAAGATCACAAAGCATGAAGGAACAAAGCCATTATAAAAAAGAAAAGACGAAGACAAGACCAAAGAAGGCAGAGATAAAGTCAAATCAAGATAACCTCAACATTGGGTGAGATTGTTAGCCTTAATTTTATTAAGTCAAACAAGAATGTAATCGGCCATCTTAGTAATTATCAAGTCTTAGTTTGTAATAGGCTAGTCGGGTTTAACAGGCTTGGACTTTAATTCGTAGGTGTTTATGCCAATGCGGTGGAGGTTTGATCCTTTATCAAGCTTGTGGTAATTTATATGCTATGACAGGTAATGAGTGTTTTTTTCCTGTTTCCTATATTATTATAAATCATTATACACCAGAGAGAAAGATAGAATCCAAACACTTATGTGAGGTGCTAGTATATAATTTATGCGCTTTTAATTACGAGGTCTAATTGGTTGTGCCATGAATTATCTTTATTGAGTAAGTTAAATGCCCCCGATATTGCTATTGACTAGGTAGAAAAGCTCATTTGCTTAAGGATAAGCATATCCCAAGTGTAGGGATATTTGATGAGGTGTCATTTTATATATTTTTTGGGGTCATTAACCCCCTAAATTATGCAAATATGCTCAAAATACATGCTTAATCATTTCTTTTTGTATTTTTAGTATTTGGATAGCATTTGGAGTAATTACACCTGACTTGGACTCAATTTGAGAAGAAACAAAGAAGAATTCAACTCTACACGAATTTCAATATCAAAAGAGCACACAGTGACGGGAGACGGCTTCGCAATCTATGGCGACACCGTCAGGAGGCTCAATCGACGGTGTCAGGATTTTGGTTACAGCATCAGAAGTTGCCGACTCAAAAGAAACCCTAAGAAGATTCGCGGGCTGACAGCGTCGAAACTTACAAGCGACATCGTCGCGTTTACAAGTGATACAGACCAAGTAGGATTTCCATATCTTGTTTAAGGGCAAGGGGCATCAAACATGTCTTTACTAGGATTTCCATATCTTGCGCAGTTGGGTTACGAAGATGAAGAAGGTCGTTTGAATGATTAATGTTATTCGTCATGACATTATATGCTTGTCTACTTTTGCTTATTGATTTAGACACTCGTAAGAAATCTATGTTTTTGAAAATATTTGGTTTTGTTTTCACAAATGATTTTCTCCACATTTTCTTTCTTATTTCATT
>BQNB010106616.1:0-23349 GCA_026074375.1 Tanacetum coccineum | reverse complement strand
GTTTGCGAACTATGTGAAACATCTTAACGCTATAAACAACTTTACAAAGTGTCGTTTGGTCATACTGAACGATATTGTTGAGTAACCATATCATAACAGCACTTGTTATTTCCTGAAACATAATAACATTTGTGCAATATTGGCCCTTGTGATTTTACGGCGTAACTAAATACACGGTTACGCCGTAACCTTCTTGACGCGGCTTTCCTTCTTTAAGAGATATTTTGTTTACGGCGTAATTAATAATCGCGTTGCGCCGTAACCCTTAGTCAATCATCGAAATCTTTTCCATAATAAACGATTACGGCGTAACTATATATGATGTTACACCGTAAAGATTCGTCAGCACCAAATCTTCGTATTAAATAAATGATTGTCATCAAAGCATCCAAATCTTCGTAATAAATATGTGATTACGGCGTAACCCAGAGGGCCGTTACGCCGTAACATCTTCACAGCTCCCAATTCGGCATCATTAATTAATAAAAATATAGTACCCTTACTAAATAATATAGTAGTGGTACTATTCTTCACTTGGCCAGTAGGCTACATTCAGTAGAAATATAGTAGCCCTCCATAATATTTTAGTACCTCTACTAAATAAACTAGTATCAGTACTAAATTTGCCTTTTTCGCTATTTTCCGTTCCAAAGCCTTAATTTTCCTAAATTCACAAAATAATTGAAATAAATATCGAATTCATATAAAAGTGATATAAAGCAAGGCAATAAACGCGGGAATTTGATATGAAAAAGTATTAAATATTTGATGTTATCAAATATCTCTCCACTTGACTTCTACTTGCCCTCAAGTAGAACCTTTTAAATAATTCTTAAAAAAATATCTCTCTAGTTATCCAAGAAGATATGAAGTTAAAAATTACATATGCTAGAAAATTCCAAACCGAGCAACTCACAAAAAGGAAAAACGAATCACACTCATACTCTCACTAATCTATGTGTTTTATTTTTGGTGATCACTCAACTACTCAGTAATGGCGAGTATTCTATCATAAGCTTGGCCAGGATACTAAGCTTCACTACTAGAGTCTAGATGTAACTGTTCAAAACGGCAGATGGGTTGACACAACAAAAAGGCTTACGAGGTTTTGATCATTCAAACAATCTTTCACCAAAAGCGTTACACCAACAAGGGTGACAAAACCATACATACACATTCGTAACGACGGATGAGACATGTATGATTGCTCACTCCCTCATTCGAGCAAAACCAGCGGTTAGTATGGAGAATGATATAGGGTAAGAGAAGGACATGGGATGCATATTTAATTGTTGTTAAATAACAACACAAAACAAATAGTTTCCTAAGTCCACAATCTCCCTGTCATTGGTCGCATTCAAATCCCATAAGTTAAAAACGAGGGTCAAAAGTCAGGGGGTCTGGGCCAAAATAGCTCATAATCTTACCAAATATCTTATTTCTATCTACCTTCCCTCCACTGAGTTGTACAATGTCCTCTTTGTTTACATAGCACTTCATAATAGAAAGGTAGGGCATTAGGCATCGAGTCGAGATAGAAATGTCAGGGTTATATAAGAATTACCCTGAAAGACGAATCTCGTCAGCTGGACAAGGCGGAATACTAAAAAATCGACAAATAAGCTGATTTATAATGACGATTCAGCTAACTAAAACTGCTTGCATTCTTTATTCTATTTGTTTTTTTTTTCTTTTTTTGATGCAAGACAAGGATACAATAAATCACAATACATACACATATATACATGAGCATCCCCTCACTTGAGATCAACTGTCTTCGAAACTCGTATTTTCTTCAAATACCCTCCATCTTACCGAGCAACTTCTACCAGTGAAACCCAAAATTAACCAACACTCCCCGATCATGGATGAGAAACTACTGGGTCGGCTAAGGCGTTCGGTGTAACAAAACATAACATATATTAGGTTACCAAAATGACAAGGAAAGGCTCAGCAGGGTGTACTAGGGGTATCTTGCACTTATAATAAGTGCAACAAAGGGTTTAACAGGGAGATTGACTAATCAGTGTGAAAAGTCAATTTACACAAACATAACATGGATGGGCTATTTAGGGTTAGTCCTAAAATTGCTTTTTATCACAGCTACACCAATTAAACCAGGTGCAATGCTCATAATTGTGGTTTCGAAAAGATATACCATGCCAAGTTCTAAAGTCTACTACAGCCACCAGCACACTCATTTAATAAATTTATGTATAAGGGGAAAACAGAAAGGCTTATCCTCACACAAAGGAATTATAAGGTAGGTGTGCTCAGTATAGTCTTAACTAGTTAAGTAATGAAAAATATGTCAAAATTTTATTAATGAAACATTTTTCAAAATAAACTAGAAAAATAAAGACAAGTATAATCAAATGGGTGTTTATTTCTAATCCCTTCCCCCCACTTGAGTCAAACATAAGCATATAAAATTTAAATAGGAAGGGTTAGAAATGAACGGAATTCACTACCATGATTTGATCGTGATAATGAAGAAGACAGCATGCTCTAAGTCTTCTTCTTTGAGCAACATCCACCATCACAGGAAACTTCTTCATCATCTAGAATAGCATTCAACCAGGACGGTTCAAAATGCTTCCTTGCAGCTTGATTAGTATCCTAGCACCTCGTCATGTGCATTCCCTGTATAACTGCAAGAAAGGCTAATATCAAAAGCATAAACCTGGACAAAAAGCATAATAGCACAAAATATACAAAACTATACACAATAAAACTAACTCACTTTTGTAGGAATCACGGTTGCATTTATCGTATGCAACAAGACTTTTAAACCACTTGGTGGCCTAAGTGGACGACTTAGTGAAGTTTCGGTTGAGGGTTTCCAGAGAACATACCATAAAGTTCATTTACCAATATACACGGTTTTGTAAAATTTCAAACGATTTAATGATTTGCAGGAAAGGATTACGGCGTAACCAAGGATTGGGTTACGTCGTAATCATGTGGATGGTTATTTCAAAATTGTTTAATTAAGTCTAGTTACGGCGTAACAATGGAAAGGATCTGACGTCCGCAAACATCAAGGATTATGGCGCTATTTTTCGTAACTAGATTGTTATGCCGTAATTTCTGCCATTGGCAGCAATCTTACCACATAATTATGAGGAAAGGTGACTTTGAATTCCGCCCCCTTGCTGTCAGACCCTGCAAAACCAAGTAAGAAATATACAAAACCAACTACATGCATAAAACAAATTCAAGGATAGGATTTTGTTTATTTAAAAGAGTCGTTAAGTTACGACTCTCTAGACTCCATCAAGGCCACTTGGCATCTCCATTACTTGTTACTAATCTATTATGTTCATTTCTAAACTTGTAATCTAATTGCTCTCCTGCACCTAACCAAACTGTTGCATTAAATGTGTAATAAAATGAAGCAAATATAGAGGAGCATACATATAATGTAATTACTTGACTCAGGATATAAAATTTTAAGGTTCAAGCAATGCCCAAACTATTTTTGGTGTTTCAGACCCAAATATGCCGTAACAAGCACTACCAAGTCACACCATATCCAAGTCTGAAACGGATTTTTTTTATTTTATTTTTCACACCAAGTTTCGCAATAAACATTATTCTGGTTACGCCGTAAACAACAGTCAATCATTCATGCAAACACTCAGAAAAGGGAGAAGAACAGAAGGTTCAAGTACACATACAAGCACAAATAAACACACACATATCAATCAAACAATA
The DNA here is from genome assembly GCA_026074375.1 of Tanacetum coccineum. Taxonomy (NCBI): domain Eukaryota; kingdom Viridiplantae; phylum Streptophyta; class Magnoliopsida; order Asterales; family Asteraceae; genus Tanacetum; species Tanacetum coccineum. Next base: position 19,632 of record BQNB010106616.1, on the reverse strand, counting down.
AAAAACAATAAAAACCGTTCCCCGGTAACGGCGCCAAAAACTTGATGCGTGATTTCTTTTAAATAAAAACCATGTCAGGTTTTACATTTATAAAATCCTAACTACCTTGACTATTCCTACGCACTAAAGAGCAGCGTACCCCTATCGGGTATGGTAGTGATTGGTTAAGTACGAGGAGTCGAACCCAAGAACGGTTTGTGTCTCTAATCGTCTAATTGATTTTATTATTTTATCTAAGAAAGCAGGAAATAAAGCTTGATTTAAGTTGATGAATTTATTGTGGAGTTGTTTTGGTGGTAAGCCTAGCTTGTCGAAAAGGAAGTTGGTATAGTGGTGGACAACTAGAAAGGAAGAACGCAATTAATTACTATGATCTCATGTGCAATGTTTACCCGTAATTTAAATTCCACTTATCTTATGAGATACTTTTAATCCTAAATAGGTGGTCTCCTCATTAGCTTGCACTCTTAACAAAGTATTAAAATTAAAGGATCATCTTTATCATCAAAGCTGAACCACCAATGAAAATTGGTCTTTCAATTTGAGAATTGAAAACGCCTGAGTGAGAGGGTCTCTTTACACTCAGATTCTTGCAACCTTAACTTAATACAAATACAGGGCACAAGGTTCACTTAAATGCACTACATAAAATAATAAAGAAAGCGATAAATGACTGGATCATAAATTAATAATCAAAAAGATAATTAAATAATTAAAAGCCAAGAACAAATAATAAAGCACAGATAATAACATAACAACAATAAATTAAACCGCGTGATCTGTTCAATCAAAATAATATAATTAAATTGACCATAATAAATTGAAGTATTATTACAAGTTGTGCCGAATTAATGCTCTCGATCCCCTAGTGAATTGAAATGAAACTTCTTATAGTAATTCGCAAAAAAATAAAGCCCCGTTGGGGACTTCTTATATAATCAATTCGAAAAAAAATAAGCAAAAAATTATGTCCCGCGGCAACGCGCGGTCTATCTTGCTTGTTTGATATCAATTGATATCTATTTATAATAAATAGGATCTTTGGTCATATGGCGAGTTTAGTCCTCGGAGTTAAGGGTGAATAATGAAACAATGTATAACTTTTGCACAATATTAGTCCCTGTGACTTTACGGCGTAACCCAATACACGGTTACACCGTAACCTTTATGACGCGGCTTTCCTTCTTTATGTGATATTTTGGTTACGACGTAATTAATAATCGCGTTGCGCCGTAACCCTTAGTCAATCATCAAAATCTTTTCCATAATAAATGATTTCGGCGTAACTATATGTGATGTTACGCCGTAAAGCCTTGTCAGCACCGAATCTTCATATTAATTAAGTGATATTTCAAATCTTCGTAATAGCTAAGTGGTTACAGCGTAACCCAGCGGGCCGTTACGCCGTAACATCTTCAAAGCTTCCAATTTCGGCATCATTAAATAATAAAAATATAGTACCCCTGCTAAATAATATAGTAGTGGTACTATTCTTCATTTGGCCTGTAGGCTACATTCTGTAGAAATATAGTATCCATCCATAATATTTTAGTACCTCTACTAAATAAATTAGTATCAGTACTAAATTTGGCCTTTTTCGCAATTTTTCGTTCCAATGCCTTAATTTTCCTGAATTCACAAAATAATTGAAATAAATATCGAATTCATATAAAAGTGATATAAAGCAAGGCAATAAAAGCGGGAATTGATATGAAAAAGTATTAAATATTTGATGTTATTAAATATTCTCCCACTTGACTTCTACTTGCCCTCAAGTAGAACCTTTTAAATAATTCTTAAAAAAATATCTCCCTAGTTATCCAAGAAGATATGAAGTTAAAAATTACTTATTCTAGAAAATTCCAATCCGAGCACCTCACAAAAAGGAAAAACGAATCACACTCATGCTCTCACTAATCTATGTGTTCCATTTTTTATGATCACTCAACTGCTTAGTCATGGCGAGTATTCTATCATAAGCTTGGCCAGGATACTAAGCTACACTACTAGAGTCTAGATACAACTGTTCAAAATGGCAAATGGGTTGACACAACACAAAAGCTTACGGGATTTTGATCATTCAATAATATTTCACCAAAAGCGTTACACCAACAAGGGTGACAAAACCACACATACACATCTGTAACGACGGATGAGACATGTATGATTGCTCACTCCCTCATTCGAGCAAAACCAGTGGTTAGGATGGAGCATGATATAGGGTAGGATAAAGACATGGGATGCACATTTAATTGTTGTTAAATAAAAACACAAAACAAATAGTTTTCTAAGTCCACAATATCCCCGTCATTGGTCGCATTCAAATCCCATAAGGTAAAAACGAGGGTCAAAAGTCAAGGGGTCTTCATAATACACGAGTTAATGCATATGAAATATATTGAAATGCATTAACTCGGTCTTCATCATCAATTGATTATGTGCTAAAAAAATTAAAATTTTAGGCCAAATTAGCACATGATCTCACCAAATACCTCATTTATATATCTCCCTTCCCCCCACTTGAATTGTATATTGCTCTTATTGTACAAATTGACTTATAATAGAAAGGAGAGATAGAAATGTACGGGTTTATATGAACTACCCGTTAATAAAGACGGAATCATCGCCAGCTGGACAAGGCGGAAATACTATCACTATACGACATATAAGCTGACTAATAAACACTTGCTTGCATGCTCTTTATTCTTTTTTTTTATGCAAGACAATGATACAATGAATCACATTACAGACACATATATACATAAGCATCCCCCCACTTGAGATCAACTATCTTCAAAACCCGTCTTTTCTTCAAATACCCTCTATCCTAACCCATGACTTTTACCAGTGAAACAAAATTAACCAGCAACTCCTAGATCATGGACAAAGAAACTACAGGGTAGGCTAGGCGATAGGTGTAACGAAACAACATATATTAGGTTACAAAATGAAAGAAAAGGCTCAGCAGGTTGTACTAGGGGTATCTTGTACTAAAGATGAGTGCAACAAGGGGTTTAACAGGGGGGTTGACTAATCAGTGTGAAAAGTCACAAACATAACATGGATGGGATATTTGGGGTTAATCTTAAAATTGCCTTTTATCATAGCTACACCGATTACACTAGGTGTAATGCTCATTATTGTGGTCTCGAAAAGATATACCAGGCCAAGTTCTAAAGTCTACTACAGCCACCGGCACACTTATTTTTATTGGATTTATGTATAAGGGGAAAACAGAAAAGGCTTATCCTCAAACAATTGAATTATAAGGTAGGGTGTGCTCAGTATAGTCTTAACTAGTTAAGTAACGAAAAACATGTCAAAATTTTATTAATGAAACATTTTTAAAAATAAACTAGAAAAATAAAGCCAAGTATAATTAAATGGGTGTTTATTTCTAATCCCTTCCACCCACTTGAGTCAAACATAAGCATATAAAATTTAAATAGGAAGGGTTAGAAATGGATTACTCCCCTGGATTTGCTCGGTGATATGAAGAGACCACATGCTCAAAGCAATGCTCCAAGTCTTCTTCTTCGAGCAACATCCACCATCATATGCGACTTTTTCATCATCCTATATAACATTCAACTAGGATGGTTTGGGATGCTTCCTTGCAGCTCGATTAGTATCCAAGCACCTCATCATGTGCATTACCTAAATAACTGCAAGAAAGACTAATACCAAAAGCATAAACCTGGATAAAAGCATAATAGCACAAAATATACAAAACTTTACGAAATAAACCTAACTCACTTTTATAGGAATCACGGTTGCATTTAGCGTATGCAACAAGCCTTTGAACCTACTTGGTGGCCTAAGTGGACGAGTAAAGTCTCGTGAGGGTTTCCAGAGAACATACCCACAAAGTTCATTAACCAATATACACGGTTTTGTAAAATTTCAAACAATTGAATGATTTGCAGGAAGAGATTACGGCGTAACCAAGGATTGGGTTACGCTATAATCATGTGGATGACCATTTTAAAATTTTTGATTAAGTTCAATTATGCTGTAACCATAGGAAGGACTACGGCGCAACTTTAATGATTATGGCGTAACTAAGATTGTTACTCCGTAATTGCTGCCATTGGCAGCAATCTTACCACACAATCACGAGGAAAGGTGACTTTGAATTCTAGCCTCCATCACAGGCTACTTGGACATCTCCACACATGTCCAATCTTCATGTCATCTAATTGCTCATCCTGCACACTAACAAACCTATGCATTAAATGTGTAATAAAACTAAGCAAAAAGAGGAGCATACATTAATGGCAATTACTTGACTCAGGAATAAAATTTTAAGGTTCAAGAAATGCCGAAACTATTTTTGGTGTTTCAGAACTAATTATGCCGTAACAAGCATTACCAAGCCACACCATATCAAAGTCTAAAACGGTTTTTTTATTTATATTTCACACACATTACGCCGTAACCAAATGACTGGTTACGCCGTAACAACAGTCAATCAATCATGCAAACACTCAGAAAAGGGAGAAGAACAGAAGGTTCAAGCACACATAGCAGCACAAACAAACACACACATATCAATCAAACAATCAAAAACAACAAAAACCGTTCCCCGGCAGCGGCGCCAAAAACTTGATGCGTAATTTCTTTTAAATAAAAAAATACGTCAGGTTTTACATTTATAAAACCCTAACTACCTTGACTATTCCTACGCACTAAAGAGCAGTGTACCCTGTCGTGTATAGTGTAGTGATTGGTAAGTACGGGTGTCGACCCAAAGAACGGTTTGTGTCTCTAATCGTCTAACTGATTTTATTATTCTACCTAAGAAAGCAAGAAAGAAAACATGTTGAGTATTTGAGATTATTGTCTAGTTATTTTGGTGGTAAGCCTAGCTTGTCGAAAAGGGATTTGGAATAGTAGTGAACAACTAGAAAGGAAGAATGTAATTAATTACTATGATCTCTAGTGCAATGTCGTATCGCAATCTTAAATGTCCTTATATGGATAAATGTTAACCCGACCGTGACTCGAATGCTGGTCACGCCTTCTACCAGAGTGATTGAACAAAGGTAAAAGCTTACTTCTTTACGAGAGTAAGGGCCGAGGCTGAATTATAATAAAACTGGTGCTAAAGCTGCAAAATACTTAATTTTAGTTCCAAGATCAAGAGACCGATGTCATAGGTATACATCGAACCTCCAATGTATATGGATACTACGACTAGAGAATTGAGAACATCCACGTGAAGTGGGTAACTTTGCACTTAGCGTTCTCGCAATCTAGATCTAAGACTAACATCAAGATTATGCAACATAAAACTTAATAAAGAAAACGATAAAACAACAAGATCATAACATAATAATCATAAGATAATTAAAATAATTAAATGCCAAGAAAAAATAATAAAACATAAACAATAAAAATAACATCAACAATTATATGGATGGATCCAATAAGCCAAAATAATATAATTAAATTGACCACAAAAAGTTAAAGTATAATTACAAGTTGTGCGAAATTAATGCTCTTGATCCCCTAGTTGAACGCCATGGCAAACCCCGAAGGGTTTGCCCTACACCTAAGCAAGCATCCTAGCTGCTCCTCTTCTCCGATTCTAACTTTGCGGCAAAACCACCGAATGGAATAATGATCCCTACGAATGCATTATGCATTATTTATATACTAAATTTGAGGTTTGCCTTATGTACGAGTTTAGCCCTTCTACTTTCATGAACATTTGTAACTAAATATAATTTTGCACCAAATAAGACTCCGTGACAACTCATATTTTTACGTCGTAGCCCAATACATGGTTACGCCGTAATACTCGTGACGCGACTTTCCTTCATTAAGAGATATTTTGGTTACGTCGTAATTAATAATCTCGTTGCGCCGTAACCCTTAGTCAGCAAGGTAATCTTTTCCATAATAAACAATTACGGCGTAACTATATATGACGTTACGCCATAAAGCCTCGTCAGCACCGAATCATTATATTTTATAAAGTAATCTTCCAAATCTTCATAATAAATGGTCAATTACGGCGTAACTCTTGTTGACGTTACGCCGTAACTTCTTCGTCAACATAATTTCATATGTAATAACCGGTTATGGCGTATATATGGTATCAATTACGCTGTAACTCATGAATAATGTGGATTTTGATATAAAAAGCCGTTTTTCCGCATCTTTTCAGTTCCATTGCCAAAATTACCTAAAATACAAAATATAAGCGAATTAAGTACCAAAATGATATAAAACATTGCAATAAAGACTGTTACCCTATGGTATCCTTTATACGCACTCCGTTTACCTAGATGTGTCACACCCCGCCAAGGCGGAAACGCGAGGCGTAAAGAAGAATGGATATCATCACAACACATGGTGTCTATATAGAGAATACTAAAATAAAAACTAAAGTAAAGCAAAGACACAAAGTGTCATAACAATACCCAAAACCTAACGGTGTCTTTATTAATGAGAAAGAGGTCTCGTCAATAAATGACATGCAAAAACATAATCCAAACAATTCATGCAAACACATATATTCAAACAGAAAGCATAAATAAACTCCAAGCATCCTACGGTCTCTTCTAGCCACTTTGCTCTATCTTAGCACCATTAAGCTCACCTGAAAATGATGCTTAAAATGTCAACATAAAGTTGAGCTAGAATAATATGTTTACGACAACCAAACATATCATATCGCAACACAACGGGACGGAACGTGCCCACGATCCAATACACATAACTACAACAAGCTTAAAAACATTTTAACACGACAACAAGACAAGCATCATTCTCACCCCAAAATAACATGAGAAAAAGGGGTTATGAAAATTACCTTTTCTTAGCTTTACAAAAGATTCCAACAAAAAGCTTCACAAACAACTAGCACAAATCTAAACAACAAAATAACTCGTGTTACACGCTACTAAGTCAAAAGCTTAATGCACATGTAACAATCATATGATGGATGTCTAAGGTGTTTAGTTACCCTCATGAGTCACCCCGACACCATGCCCGACATTAACCAATTCGTTTACACATTATTTCAAAGTCTTACAATTTACCCGAAAATGCAAAATTTTGACCTCACATTACCATTTTCTAAACCAAACCTACTGAGCTTTATAAATTCTACCAAAAATCACAGGTTTAATACCATGAGTCTACTAACTCCAGGATTTTCCACTAATTTATTTCCCTCCTTAAGTGCCTCAAATAAAATCAAACTTTTAACTACTCAGTTTCGGATCTGATCGCACACTAAAAAGTTTGGACCTAAAAACCATACTTAGACTCCAAATCAGAAGCTCTCCTTTGGGGTATTTCTAATATACACATAGAACTAAACTCTTGTAGAAGTTCTAAGCTAAATTAGAATTTTATGTGGGGGTTTTATACCTCGTAATCTGGCCTAAATCTGACTCGTATTTACTGCTTTGACAACTTTTCTTGCAACCAACGTTTGAATGACTTCCCGACCTCATAAACCTTCGAGGCCGGATGTTCTGAAAACTAGACTCTCTGAGCTATGTTATAGACACCGCAAAACTTGACAAAAGCTATTACCGTCATTGAGATATCAGCCAAACAACACAGCCCTAAATTCTGACCCAATCTAAATCAAATTCTAACGCGAATTAAGTCTAACCAATTACACCCATAAGCTTCTAATTAAACCCTAATCATTGCAATATGATTAAAAATCATTAATTTACTGATTTTACAAAACCCTAATTCCATCATAATAATTATTACATGAATTAATGATTAATAACTAACAAGGATTAATTAAAACTTACCTTAGAGCTTGATTTCTTCACAAAAGCAAAAACCCTAATTTTTTTTCTCCTCTTTTCTATTTGTTCGACCGGTTATACAAGGGGGGAGGGTTTGGGATTTTATTTTATATTTATAGGCCCCCAATTAATTATAGATAAGATCTAATTAGTATTTGTTTCCTTTTAAAATTCCTTTTTTTTTCTTTATCCTCTAAAATTTGTTTTTTACTATTCATGTATAAAAAATATATATTTTTTTTTTATTTATTAATTACTTAAATATTTGCTTTACCTAAAGTTTTTATAAAAACTTAAGCTTATTTGAGCATACCTTTTTGCGTAAACGCAATTTACTAGACCTTTAAAAATAATTAACTTTTCATTTTTATTAAACCTAACATTCCAAAAATAGAAATTTCATTTCTTCCTTATTCTAACTACTAGAACCTAATCTCATCCTAATATTACTAACACATAAATACGTATACGTATAATTACTTACACAATTAACGTGAAACCGCTTCAATCACCGAAATCATTTCCTTGTCACCAAAGGTGAACAAAATGAATTCCACAAAATCCAACACAAATCCAATCCCAATGAGACGATCACGCTCAATGGATTGATTATCCAATCTCACATATCCCACACAAACACATATAAACACGTATAAACACATATAACACATAACCCATACATTGCAACAGATACATAAGTCAACACTAATAGTTTGACTAACCTGCTCAAGTCATGGTTGTCACAGTATGGTTGATAAAACGTATGCATATTCGATGGATCCACATATGGTAAAGATGATGATTCAGCAACGCTTGTAGATGGAGGAGCAAAAGGATTTACAAACATATTCCCATCGAGCGTAGCATTCAGAACATTATTAGCAACAGTTCTAGTTTGGAGTTGAGCTTGATCATCTTGTTGCTAATCATGTTGTTGTTGTAGTGTCTCGTCAACATCCTGTAAGGTGTTTAGAATATCTGCAGCTTGTGAAGATGAATTTGTTTGTATCGGTGCAGTTTTTGCTGTTGTTGTAGATGCCGTTGGAGTCTGAAGAACTTGACGTGCTTGAGTAGCTAGAGCAGTTCTCGTAGCAGCTAACGGTTGGCCACTAATATAATCAGCGTACATAGCTTCGAACAATAAATCCAATTCACGTTCAGTTGGTTTTTGAGATGTTATTGTTGACTGAGCATAAGTAAGATCGAGTCCTGAACTGATTTGTCTAGAAGTCATCCCTTGAAGCCCGGTTTTTGAACTGCGTTGTTCAAAAGTCATAGCTGAAAGCTCATCAAATGTCACATTCATCGTCTCTATGATTTTCTTTATCCTTTGGTTGTAAACTCTGTAAGTGCAGGAAGTAGCAGAATAACCAATGAAAAATCCTATATCACCTTTTGCACCAAGTTTTCCAATGTCCTCACGATCATTCTTGGGATAACAGAGAGCCGCCAATACATGTAGAAATGAGATATCCGGTTTTTTGTCGTTAATAAGTTCATATGATGTTTTGTTAAATCGTCGGTGAATGATGGAGCGGTTTTGAGTGTAGCACGCAGTAGCAATTGCTTTAGCCCATAAGAATAATGGAGCACAAGAAAAAATCAACATTGTTCTAGCAGCCTCTACTAACGTTCAATTTCTTTGTTCTATGACTCCATTCTGCTGAGGCGTTCTCACAGAAGAAAACTGGTGAGAGATGCCAACAATGTTAAAGTATTCTTTAAGTACTTGATTCTTGAATTCTGTGTCGTTGTCGGTTCTTACAATAATGACTGGAGCTTGAAGAAGGATTTAAATTTTCTTTAGGAAAGTTTTGATCACTTCATGTGCTTCATCTTTTGATATAAGAAAGTGGACCCACGTGTAATGAGAGTAGTCATCCACTATCACTAGAATATACCACTTTCCATTGATACTTTCGACTCTCATCGGACCACACAAATTCATATGGAGAAGGTGTAACCTTTGCTTAGAATTTGGAACAGGTTTGGGTGGGTGAGATACCTTTTTGCTTTTTTCCTTGGTCACACGAGGGACAAAGATGTTCTTTATGATATTTGAATGACGAAAGACTAGTGACGAGATCGTTTTTAGCAACGTCATATATGGTGTCAAAGTTGAGGTGAGATAAACGTTGATGGCATAACCAAGACTTGGTAGAAGTAGCACAATCCATGAGGAAAACTAGAGAGGCAGAGGCCATTTCATGAAGATTGATGGTGTAAAGGTTTGTTGTACGATTTCCTTTCAAAAAGTCAACTCGTTCTATATTTCTGACGAAACAGGTGTTCCTTCTGAAAGCGACCTCTAAATTTGAATCACAAAACTGCCTAATCGATAACAGATTGTGCCCCCAAGCGTTCAACGAAATAAACCATGGTGATCAATATATTTCCCCATTGAAGATCACCATAACCCAAAATTGCAGCAATATGATCATTTTCAAAGTGGACGGTTCCTAAGAACTTCCAGAAGAAATTTATAAGAAGCATCAGATTTCCTGTCATATGCTTTGAGCACCCGAGTCGACGCACCGTAAAGATTGGACGACCTCAGTTGATCCATCTGAGTCATAGACAGGAGCTTTGTCAGTCTGAGTACCTGATGCCGATGCTTGCTGCAAATTAGCCATCAAAATGCAGTTTGTATTGACTTCCTCAATCTTATCAAGATCCCCTGCAGCAGCCCAAATTCCTCAGCTTGGAGTTGAATCCCTGCTTCTTCTTTTTGAGCAATTAGCAACTGAGTTTGAAGATAAGCAGCATCCCTTCTTCTTGGTCTGACTGTGTAGTTCCTAGCAAGATGACCCATTCCTCTACAGTTGTAACACCTTACTTGATTTTTGTTGTTCCCATTACCATTACCATTACCTTCAGCCCGTGCTGCTACAACATTACCATTCCCATTTTGATAGCAATACCCGAAACAACATTAAGCCCATTTTGATTTCCAACATTCTGAACACATGTATTATGAACTGCGTTCTGAACAACCAGATTCCCTACATTCTGAATTGTATTATACCCCTTCTGATTCCCAGCATTCTGCCTAGTATAGTGTCTAAACTGATTCACACTATTACCTGCAACCATCTGCATCTGTCTATCTTGCCTCATATCCATACCTGGTTAAGCAATCTGCCGGTTAAGCAATCGGTTGAATGTCAATTTCGGTGAAAGTGGCAAAATCAGTTGAAATGTTAATTTCGATAAAAGTGGCAAAATCGGTTGAGATGGCAACTTCGGTTAGGTGTCAATTTCGGTTAAGTACCAATTTTGGTGAAATGGTAATTTCGGTTGAAATGTCAATTTCGGTTAGGTGTCAATTTCGGTGCATTCATAAGGCTAAATCGGTGTCTTCAAGTGTTTCCGGAAAACCAATTTTTAAAACACCTAAAAGACATACTTTTTAACATTTTTGGATGGTTTCTTTTGCAAAACTAAGATACTCTTAACATAAAAACACAAGATTTATGAATTTTAGCGCCAAAAATTTTGTACTTTTTTTCCTTCGTGTACAACCAAAGAAAACGCACCCTTTTTGAAGTTTTTGATGAAACAAAAACGCAAAAAAATCACTAAACACTCCTAGGCTCTTGATACAACATGTTAACCTATATCAAACACATCATCACACATGAAAATAAAACAAATTCTAAATAAAGAAAGAGGGTTTTAGAGAGAGAAAGTAAAAGAAAGAAAATGGGAGGCTTCAGTTTGAGAAAATGAGAACCAACACCCTCCTAACATGCTAGGAGGGTAGTATTTATACTACAAAGAGACTTGGACCCTTGTTGGGTCGTTTGGGATAATATGGGCTGAATACATGGGCTTTAGCCCGACACTTAGGCTGAATTAGCTTAGATTAATTCTCGTAAACTAAGTTTTTCTATAAAAGGCTCGGGAATATTTAAAACGAGGCTAACAGACCTTGTCTATGTAACCTTCAATTAATGGACTTCTAATATTTGTGTACACACTCATGGTTTATCTCGACATGTTCCCACACTTTAATTATTCTTTATTTATGTTTTACTTTAATGTTCTAAATTCCATATTATTGCAGAAATTTGATGACCTCTCCTGACTTCCAAATTGATACCACATAAATTTTAATGAGTTATGTAGATACTGTAATTTTTCCATTTATTTTAAATAAGCATTACTATTTTTAATAAAATCAACATCACAAACTGTTTAGAAAATGACCTGATCGCGAATGTTGAAGTTTTTGAAAAATACCTAGACAACTCAAAAAGCTACAAAATTTTTACTGGGGTTACTAGACACCTAAAACCCCTACCAGAGAAATTGGGATCAAAATATTAGAAGATTTAATGGGGTTCTTGATGTCACCAAACCGACCTAAATCTGTCTAGAAAATTCAGATTCGACAATGAATCTTGTAAAAATCTTTTGACTGACTTCCACTTATCCAATGACTTTGAAACTTACATATTCAGAAAGTAGACTCTTTGAACATAATTTTAGACTCAAGAATCATCATCAAACTTGTTTTTATCATCAAATTATGCCTCGTTTAAACCGACCTAAAATTCTGATCAGATTCAATATTCAATTTTATCATCATCTATACCTAACGAAACGCATGATTAACCCTCTAACGCATCCCTAATCTTAATTTTATGTTTTTATATACTTAATTACAGAGATTTTAAAAAAACTTTAATTTTCCATCAAGTAAAGTTACATAATTTTAAATTTAATGAAAAGATTAAGTTTAGGGATTATACCAAAACCTTCTTACGCAAATACTCACGATCTTGCACCTTAAAATTCTTGAAATTTATTTGATGGTTTCCATCTTGTTTCTTGATGTCGACTGATCCAAAAGAGGAAATGTTTGGAGAAAGGTGTTTCATTGTTTTTAATTATATAGGGCGAAATTAAAAATCTAGTTTGCAAAGCCCTTGCCAAAGAATAACCATGCCAGCCACAAGAAATCCCCCCGTTTCCGGTACGGCACTCAGCAGAGAAACAAGTACAACAATACAAAGCCCGTAGTTAGCAAAGCCCTCACACCGCCCGAATGGGCGGGGACCTTGGCCTTGTGAGTATCAAAGCAATAAATAAATAACAGTTAATCAATTTAGAAAAATCATAATATTATAGAGTGAAAAAAAATAAAAAACAAAAACAAATGGATGGTAATCGATATGATGAAATAAAACTTAATAAAGTATCCATCATTACAAAGTATACAAAAAGGAGTACGTGATATGCAATGTGAAAACTAACACGAATGTATATCCCTTTTTGGAAGAATCGTAACTACTAATGTATTGTATGATTGTTGGGGAGGAAAAGAGTACATGATATCCAATGTGAAAACTAATACCTTCGGGGGAAAAATTAATAAGGTTCGTAAATGAACACCTTAGTGCATAATTAACTATGGATATGGGAATATATTCAAAGCCTTTATATTATAAATATTAAACACAAAATTTTAAAAATACTAAAACCCAAAAACTATCCCTAACTGCAATGTCTTATTATAAATATAATAAAGTAACGGTCTAATCTTATTCGATGGGTGGGCGAGTTTTATAAGGATTTTTGGTTATTATGCATAGTTGATTAGCAAATAGTAGTAAATGTGATAAATAATGGTAATGATAAATGTAAAGGTGGTACAATGTTGAATGATATGTGATTTGTGATAAGCTGATGACTCTAAACGAAATGAACATATGTAGTGTATGTTGTAAAAAAATAGTACAAATATCTATTACAAACTAAAAAGACTTGAATAATGAATTAATGTTTCGTACAACGTTGGTTGTTGATTTGTGTATTTACCATCCTTATCGTAACAAAAATCTTCAATCGCTTTATGCTCTTGACTCTTGAACCTGAATAAGGATTACACCAATAGTTAAAATAATAAGCTTTTAATGTAAATAATGATGCAAACAATTAACCAACCAGAATCATTAAACACAAATCATGTGTACTTTGCAACAAATGCAGGTACGTCTTTAAGACCGCAAGAATTAACTTTAAAGAATTTGCATTTAGTTACAGGTGTCTCTTAAAATGTAACGTTGGAACTCATGGTAGTCTGTGTAGTACATATATATAGTGTATACTCGCATATACATATATATATATATATATATATATATAAATATATATATATGTGTTTGTATATATATAGTATATATATATAATAAGTGTGTGAATATATATATAATATATATGTTTATATATACATATATATATATATATATATATATATATATATATATATATATATATATATATATATATACACACACATATATATATATATATATATATATATATATATACACACACACACACACATATATATATATATATATATATATATATATATATATATACACACACACACACACACACACATATATATATATATATATATATATATATATATATATATATATATATATATATATACTATATAACTATCATATGTGGGTGTTTGTGTGTGTGTGTTTATATCTAATATATATATAAAATAAATATATATATGTGTGTTGTGTGTGTGTGTGTGTGTTTGTATATAATATATACATATATAATAGATTAGAGATCCAGATGAGGAAATAAAATTAAAATAAGAAGTGGTGATGAAGTGACTAAAAACCACCATTAGATATGCTAACGACTTTCATTAGATTCATATTCTATTCATCTAGATGCACATATAGAGTTCAAAGTTAATTTGGATGTGTAGATGATGCCAAATGATTTTCAATATTTTTTGTCACATTAGAGGACCAAAAAATAAGATAAATCATAGAAGATGCATCTAAAATACGAAAAGCATCTAATTAAAAGCTAGAAAAACACATTATGATGCATAATAATGCACTAAGATTAATACGATGGGCATCTAATTTAAGTCGATGCATCTCGTATATGCGGTTAATGTTACTTCTTATCCTTCTTATTTATAAGCAAACCTTCTCATTGATCCTAACTCTATATATATATATAATATATATACATAATATATATATATATATATATATATACATATGAACTTTATTTTATGTATTTACTTAAAACATGAATTTTATTTAAAGTGTACTTACACCTTTTATTTTATTACTTATAACTTTTAAGAAAATAAAATACTTATTAAACACTAAGTATAACTTATTTATTTTTTTAATTATTTTTCCATAATAATATTACTACCAATTTATTAAATCTACAAACGAACCTACTTAATTAACTAAACTCGAACCGAAATTTACAACGCTCACAATATTAATTATTCCAACGTTAAAAAAAATAATGTAACTACCAAAGAACATCTATTCCATAATCATCATTATAAATGAAATAAAATGATTAAATCACTCACTTCTAGCATCTCACACATATATTATATCTCATAATTCACTTACGCACATAATTCAAATCACATAACAAACAATTAGGTCAACACTAACGGTTAAACTAACCTAATTTGGTCACGGTTGTCACAAAATAACGGGTTGTTTTGTGATGTTATATGTTATGCCGACTAATATGGCTCCATGTGTGCTATTGTTTTCGCCTGTTGAGAGTCGTTTGTTGATGACCCAGACTGTGTATAACCATACATTCTATAAACTGTGTTTTATTTGGTTGCGGTAAAATGGCAGTGTGTTATTCTGGCCGTTGTTATGTCTTTAGAGTTTCCATACTTTTGGATTGTTTTTATAGTTTAAAAGCTCATTAGGTATGTGTTCTTATGTCTTAATTCATGTTTTCAGGTTGATGCTGATGTTGTTGGTCTGGGAATTCTATGTGCGGTGTGGGCCACGTTTTTTACAAACATGATGGTGAAACCACATGTACATGTTGGGTTTTCAACGATGGTAGTTTATAGTATCAAGCGTTGTAGCCAGGTGGTATGGTTTTTGATAATGCTCCAAATATACATAAAATATCTCTCGTAAATATGTAAATTATCTATGTAAATATATTAAATATTATGTGTTTAGATACTTATTTATGTAAAAGTTGTTTGAGGACCAAAGATCACGAAAAGGACCAAAAATACTAAAGACATCAGTTAAATACACTAACGAGTGTTAAAAAAAGGATATAGAATGAAGGAAAGAAGTATTATATGAAATAGTGCTAAGTGCGGCGCACTTCTTAAAAAGTGCGGCGTACTTTTGATCGTGAATGAGGAATTGAATGCTAGGGCAAGTACGGCGCACTTTTTACCAAGTAGGCGCACTTGTGCCTGCAGTAACTCAAAATCATTATGACAAGCATTCAAGTGATGGCTCTTCATCTATCCCTAACCCACGAATTCAAGGCTATAAATAGGATCATATTTAAGAGGTTTCTACATCAGTTCACAACAGATTTACACACAATCATTCATAATCATAGTGAAAGGGTAGAATCAAGTTAGGAGCAAGTTTTGGGAATTGGAGTGAACTTGTTTGTAGTTCATCCATTTATGGGTTTTAGTCCATCCAAGGGAGTAGTAGTAAAGTTTATTTCAAAACTTTAAGCTATTGTGACATATTTGTTCATAGTTTCCGGGTTTACTTTGAATATAATAAAGTGTTATTTGGAAATTTTTGTGAAATCATCAAGCATTTGCTCTTGGAGTTGGTATAACCTTGTTTCTCTTTTAAACTATGATCTTTTATGAGTTTAACATGAATGTTATGTGTCTTATTTCAATCAATATGGAGTAGTTCTATTATGTTTGTTTGGGTTTAATGAGAGTCGTAATATGAACATGTTGAATAACTAATGAATATGGTTATGATAATAATAAACTTGATGTTTGATTACTTGAATCCTTGTTAATCATTTGATCTCTCATGAAATGTGGAAATAGGTCGAAAGGCTCCATCTTTATGTTTGATTTCGAGTTATTTGTCTATGAATGAATCGATGTTAGCTTTGTGAGAATTAGCTAATAAAATGATTTTCAAACCCGGTAAGAAAACGTTAAATGCTCACTTTTATGTCTAACGAACCTGAATGAGAAAGTTTATTATCATCATTTCCAAACATGAATCTATCTTAAAGCATTTTATATATCAAAAATTAAAGGCTAAAAGGGATCTCTTTTCTATAAAATAGTTAACCGCTTAAATGACTACCCGTCTATTTGTGCATTTATATCCTAATTCATATGTTCATCATTATTCATATGTTCATCCTTATTGCTTTCATCCCCAAACAAACATTGTTTTAATTATTTGAATTTCAAAAGTAAACTGTTTATCTTATCTTTAGATTCGTGACAAATCTTCAGATATCTTATTTGCAAAACTAATTGACTTTTTAAAGACACACCAATCCCGTGGAACGACCTGGCCTTACCCTAAATCTATACTACAAACGAGGGTTTATACTTTACCCGTGTTTTAGTTCGAAAATCGGTTAAAACTAGTCTTATAAATTTAAAGATTTCATAACACATCAGTTTTCTGTATATATTGCACAATATGTTTGTCAATCTAATTTATTACGTAATATTGAAATTTGTTTATAACTGTTTATAAACTTGTTGCCCGTATGTTGTTCTTACCAAACGACAGTCGTTTGCTATTGACATGATGTGTGTGCAATCATAGGTGCCATAAAGCGTATTTTATTTAGTTAAGGGAAAATAGTGGTATGTTTTTTGTCCACCGTCATGTTTTTTTAATTCTATAACTTTTAGATCATTTTTTATAGTGTCTTGGCTGATTAGGTATTTGTTCTTTAACTCAATTGGTGTTTTCAGGTTGTTGCAGATGTTGTTTGCCTGGAAACTCCTTGCAGAGTGTAGGCCATAGTTTTTGTTAAATATGACGGGCATGAGGCATATATGTATAGTGTTTTTATTATGGCATTGGTTTACGGTTTAAGGTTTTGGAGTGAAGTGATAAGGCTTTCTGCATGTTTTATTCAATGTGTTTGCATTTTTTGTTTGAAAGATAAATGTAGGTTGTAAAAGTGTATTGGCTGTTTGTTTGGGATATTGTATTTTACGTAGATCGTAATTGTTGATATTTTAATTATTAGCAGGTTCTTATTTTTCGTGTCTATGCTATCGAAGATGATGCAGTTGTGAGGAGGATGGGAGAAATCGAAGAATAAGTTTATTATAATGCTTGGAGGTGGAAACCAAGATTGCATAGTTTCATGCCTAAAAGATGCGGTTTTAAGGTGTATGCGAGGAGACCGAATAGGTTTGGGCCTCAAAACAACGTACTTTTGGTGTCTTAAAAATGCAAAAGGATTCTAATCTGTCGTTTAGTGTAGGTAACTTATTTATCAAGTTTTACTCTTTATATTTTGCTGACTTTACCTATTAACTAACACTAACGGGTAGTGTACCCGATCAATTATAGGTTCGTTGGTAAGTAGGGTGTCGATCACTAAGAGTGAGCATTTATACTTAAGTCTATCAGTATTTTAGTTATCTAGGTTAGTTCTAATTAATTCTATTTAAACCTAAACTAACGCAAAGGGGGGGTGGGTTAGCCTGAGAGAGTGGCACGAGTTTTGGTTTAATCTAAGCTAAATAAGACAAGCAACGCACACAAACAGATAAACAAACGATAAAGAAGCGGTCAAGCACTAATGTAAGGAGAATGTATTAACCATGGTTAGTCGAATAGAATGTAGGAATTGTTTATGAGTGCAATGATTGTATTCTTCGTTGGTTTTTTATCATTCCTAAGCTTAGGTGGGTCTTCTCCCTAAACTCTAGATTTGTTTTTCAGTTAATCCTGTCACAATTAACCAAACCCGAATAAAGCTCACAATGTTGATTATAATCTATCTAGGAGACAATATTGGT
The DNA here is from genome assembly GCA_026074375.1 of Tanacetum coccineum. Taxonomy (NCBI): domain Eukaryota; kingdom Viridiplantae; phylum Streptophyta; class Magnoliopsida; order Asterales; family Asteraceae; genus Tanacetum; species Tanacetum coccineum. The sequence goes on along the minus strand of BQNB010106616.1, from coordinate 1,026 downwards.
GAACACCAAAACCTAGCTCATCGAGGCTTTTCCCACTTATGTCCAATTGTTATATATATGTTGGTAGTCCACGGTCTAAGCACTTACCCAAGGAGAACAGATGGTTATGTGTAATCCTAGGTCACCACTTAGTCTACCTAGTCACTTAACCAAGGGAAGAACATGGGCTTAAATTTGTAGTCCTATTATTCTAGAGTCACATAAATAACTTATATGTAATTCTATCCCAGACTCTACCCTACGCCATGCATTCTAGATCCAGTTGAATGATAGATTAAACACATAATCGAACTATTAATGAATATGAAGTGATAAACATAATCAACATGAAACGAATAAGTAATCAATCGATATAAACAAAAAAACATTAGATTATCATAAACATGGCTAATACCTATAAGTATTAGCCCATAGTCATTGTAACAATACACAACATCATAGACAAACGATTAAATAAACAAACGTTATGCTAACTAGACGCTTATAGCAGAGTATAGAGATTGCAAGAGTTTTCCTATTGTATTAAGGCACTTGATAAACCTTCTTTGCTTTTAAAATCGCCTGTAGATCGTACTTGGTGGTCCTTGCATACTGAAACCCGAGTTTTAAGTTTTCTATTTATAGGCTCTGAAAACAGACCGATACGACGTATTGGAGGGATCCGATAAGGCGTATTGGGATAACTTGGAGTGGGCTCCATGATTATTTTATTCTGGAATATTCATCAACCGCCACTAAATACGGCCTATAGGAGATTCTGGATACCTCGTATTGGATGGAAATCGTGTTTCTTCAAAATGTTGACCAAAGTATCTTATACGGTGTATCTACTGATGTGGATACGGCGTATTCTTCAAAGTCGGGCAATGGTCTTGATCTTGTCTAAGTCTTGGGAAATAACGTATCCGTCTAGAATGATACATCGTATTCTTCCTATTTAGTACACGTTTACGAACTTCTTCATTGATGATCAAAAACAAGCTCTTTTCTCCATCTTTTGCCAAATGCTTGATAATAACTGAGATT